>APFE030473015.1:0-13190 GCA_000404065.3 Pinus taeda | reverse complement strand
GTTAATGTGACTAACATAATCATTAATGGTTAACTTTAATTAATTATAATTTCTCATTTTCAATCTTGTTAAACAATAGCAATTATAGTAGGTCGTAATTAATCATTTATTAGTGTATTAAGACACATAAAGTATTAATAGTTTGATTTTTAACTAATATAAAACCATAATTTATGAATATCAATACTATTGATTATTTATTAATATTATTGCGTTAAATCCTTAATATAAGTAATATAAATAACATATATAAAACCGTGTGTTGTGTGTGTGTATAACTTTTGCAACCATAGTTGTAACCCATCCTAAAATGGTTACTATGTACATATATTATAGATATATTCTAGAACCATTGCTGGAGCTTTGGAGGCATAACTATAACACTTAACTTTTCATTTGATGACATGTTTTAAATGACAAGTTTTAACATTTAAATATAAACTTACATTTTTTAATATAATATAATATGACACATTGTTTATATATATAGTTTATAAAAATCATTATATATTATACATACAAAATGATTTTAGAATAATATGAAAATGAAGGTTTTAATTCTTTAGTGTGATATGAGATTATCAAATAATGTAATCATGATAAACCATAATGGTTTTGTATTTAGTAAAAGACTTACTATATTAGACAATTTTAATTTCATGATATTTTTTATGTTTTCAAAGTTTTAGTATGTAAGTGGGTAGGTTTTATAAAAAAATTAGGTTTGGTTTTAATATAATGTAATATAATATGTTTTAATACTAATATTAATAGTCAATCATGATCAAACCAGGTTCAACCATTGTTAGACTATGTCTGAATATGTTTGACAATCAACACTCTTCAACTTTGGTAAAATATAATTGCATACTATTATTGATTAATATTAATAGTTCAACATAGTCAACCAAATTAGATAAATGTAGTCAAAACTTGATAGGCAATGTTTAAATAATTGACCATGATCAAACTTGGTCAACCCTATGTTAATCATATTTAGCAATATTTAGCTTGATGACATAGTTAAACATAGTTGAGCCTTCAAAGGTGAACATAAACAACCATAGTCAACCATGTCAATTCGAGTCAAAAAATCATTAACCATAGTAAAAAAATAGTTGGATATGTTTAACAATAATTATACATTTTTAGCGATACCTTAACCATGGTGATCACTGTGGTTTACTATGATTGACCATAGTTATCTAAGGTTACCATGGTCAACCATTGTCGACCATAGTTTACTATATTTAGCATGGTTGATGATCGAGGTGGATATTAGTGGCCACTTTCCTATTCCACTTGGATTCGAACACTTTCTCTTTTAGTTTTTTGGTTTCCTTAATTGTAGCACAATTTACAATTTTTGGTAGTTTTTCGGGTCCTAAACTTCTGGAGCCGTTTCGGTGCCCTAAACAACATTTTTAGGGAAATCACAAAGGCCAAGTAGCTCCTGAATAGGTTTATCGATTCATTTTTGGTCTCATCTTAAAGATCTTTGAAATGAGGTATTATTATGGCCAAACGAAGATCAGATGCCAAAGTTACGACCCGAGAAATTTGATGTACCAATTTACCCCAATCAACCCCATTGTTTTGGTGCTTCATCTCTTGGGGTTAGGTTTTTGGATGTTTAGGGTTCTCCATTGTTTCTCAATAATAAATAGTTCTTCAAGCCTCATTGTAACATATTTTAGAGGCATGTATCCCCCACATCTGTTCTTAGAGATATCCTACCATTGCCTGAGCTAGTTTATTTCCATTTTGTGTGCAAGCATATTTGAATTGTTTGATATTAATGTCAAGAAGTTTTATTTCTACCTCAACCCTGTGTTTACGTTTATATTTGTATTATGTTGTGTTCCCGCATAAGTATGGATCATCGTAACATGCTAGGAGTAAAGGCACTCCTCCCTAGGACAACTACAAGAAGATGTTATAGTCTAAGATGTTGCCTAGTTGTATTGAGTGATTCTTGCTTCGAGAGTGCAGTACTTGGAGTTTTTTTTGAATTGGGACATGTTGAGGGGAATTAAAGCTTGAATCTTCTTTTAGAGAGCACAAAACCATTTCACGAGGAGTGCTTTATTTTTGTATCCTTATCTTAAATACCATGCCACATTGGAGGTGGCCTTCAATCACCACATGACACTTGTACATCTTCAGTAAACTACCGTGATGTGGATATACCCTAATAACTTATATTATTATTTTTTCCACTTGATCCATTTTATATTATTTTCCTAATTGACCTATCTTATAAAAGTGGGAGAGCATCCTCATTCTCACAACTTAGTCACTAGATCATCCATATCTTCTTGATGTAATCATATTGTAGCCCTTTTTTTGTAATGCAAGGGTCAAAGCTTTGGTGAATTATTGGGAACTAGGGTTTGTGTTAGATAAAATTAAGAGAATTATCTCAACACAAGCATTAACATGTTGCATGAGGTAAGGCTTGTGAGATGAAACCTTAGAAAATAGCTAGAGCACTTAATGCTAACGGAGCTTGTGTCATGCAAGTTTAAACAAATCTTGTTGATGACTTTTTTTATGAGTGAAAAGGTTCCAACTGTGATATTTTTGGTTTGATTATAGCTTGTAGTGGAACATTTGATGCATACAGGAGAGATTGGTGAGCCACCTTGATAGACTACAATATTGTTGGCAAAAAATTGTAGATTGTTAGGAAACCAGCTCACAAAAAGATAGAAAAATAGACCAATGCCTTAGAATTCATCCTATTTGAGGGGAAAACCTCCTTTACATTACACAAATGAAAAATTCTTGGATGATACAAATGAATAAACCTATCTTCTATATATAGGAGTCTAAGGGGTCATAGTGTAATCAAGCCGACATAACAGTAATAACATAAGGGCACAAAAATAACAATAGTGGGTTTCTATGTGGCATACTAATAACAGTATGGGGATAATAGGGGCACAATAATAACAATAAGGGATACAATGATAATAGTAATGGTGGAATCACTAATACTATAGGGGCCTAACATGCCCCTCTCCTTTTGATAAGCGTTGTCCTCAATGCTTGAGTAGTTTTGGATGCTTCTATATAAAATTATCATCCTTCCATGTCGAATCTTCACTCGATAAGTTCTTCCACTTGATGAGATACTCCAAAATTTATTGATTTGATGACGATCTAAGAAGAATATTATTTGCAAGGGTTTTCCCCATAGTGGAATTTTCCGTGGACTCAGACCAATCCGGGTGTCTCTATATCTCTGCATGTCTTTCTTCCATTGTTCGTTTATGTTCCATTGCATTGATGATGATGATGATGTTATTTCTATATAATTTCATATGGTAATGGATAATGGTGTAGATATGAATAATGTAATGATCGATATATGGTGAACTTAATGTATTAATGATGAAATGAAATTGTTAAAGAAAAGAACAATGTAGGCTTGTAAAATATTAACAACATCAATATTTTCTTTTTTCTTTTTTATGTGTTTATAATAATTTAATTGATTATTTATTTTGTACTTTATGATAATTTTTTATTCAACAAATAATTAATCCTATTAAATTTCTTCGAGATGCAATGCAATTTGGATTGAGGAAAAGGTATTTTAATGAATCACTTGTGGCAAAAAAGGAAAAGGAACCTCAACCATTGTTAGATGGAATAATTTGCAAGGGATAATTTTGGAAATTTGTAGACATCAAAAGTCTAATAGGAGAGGAAAATGGCCAAACTGAAGCAAGAAAGTCAATGGAAGAAGACAATAATGAATTTCTAGAAGATGGTGAACATGGATTATATTATATTGTTGATTAAATGTATGTTATTCTTGAAAATTGAGGTCAATTTTCATAACTGTTTGTTAGTTATACTTGTAATGTTCTGACTTTGATATTTTGTGATAAGAATAAGTGTTTAATTTCTTTTTTATATGTTTAATATTTATTTAGCTAATTTCCACTGTAATTTTTATGTGAATCATTATTTTTTGAAAAAACAAACTTTGAAAATTATTAGGTTTTTCCATAAATTCTTAAAAATGCTACTTTTTAAGTCCTTTTTTTCAAAAGTTCCCATAAATTCCATTTATTTGACATGCGAGTTTTAGCAAACAAAAGTTCCAAAATGTGTTTTTTTATTATATCTATATTCAAATTGTGTATTTTTTTTCAAATGTTTAAGATTATTTCTTTTTTATTTATAATTATTTGATGTTAATGACACACAAATATGAAAATCCAAGATTTAAAATATCGACTTTTTTTAACTTTGCAAAAGAAAAAAAATAAAATTTCTTTACAAAAAAATTGAAAAGAAAAATAAAAACAATAAACCTGAAAAATACTTAAAAAATTAACATCTCAAGGAAGAACAAGAAGAAGACTTAAAAAATTGTTTCATAACCAACATTTGAAAAAATAATTATCCATGCTAAAAATATAACAAAAATTAAAGTGTCAAAAATAAACCCCTCCAAAAAAATGGGGTCATCAATACTTTTCAAAGTTTGCTTGAAAATCACTAATATTTAAAAGAAGAATGTCCATAGTTAATATATAATAAAGTATAAAGTGAAAAAATTATGTTAAACAATTTCTTGTTGTTGTATCAACACTTTTAAAATTAGATGATTTTTGCAACCTCTAAAAAAAAGGTAACTTCATACAGTTGTCGTTAAGTTCATAACTTTTTTTATTAAAATGGTGTGAGAATAATTAGTCAAACTTTGGAATGAAAATTTTATGGAATGTGCAATGCCTCAATTACCATTGAAAGTGAATTCTTCTCACATATAAAATTAGTATGGATATCCCTACAATGGCCATGTCAGAAGAAAAAAAGTGTTCAGGTAAAAAGATACAATCAATAGCCTTTTACTATTGAAATGCTTGTAAAACTATAGTATTGTATTCAATAGGACAAGCTACACAGTCAATGATTCTATGTAATTCAAATGAGGTAGAGATTATAGATGAGATGGTAGCTCCTATAATAATATTAGGGAAATTTCTCTATGTAGGATCCATTGAAAAGGGATGTAATACGACTATCTACACTTGAAATATGGTAGCGACAAATGGGATATTTCTACATAGTTTAGGCAATATCAAAGCATTGTGGTAAGATGAACTATTTATAGTAGGAAGTGACATTAATATGGTTGAATAATTGAATGAAGAAAATGGAGGCATTTGGTGTATAGAATTGGATTCTCATTAGTTCATGAATCTAATTAGATATTTTGGCGTTGCATAAACGAAGATTTCTAATGGAGTCCACACCTACAACAATAGGTAAGGACGTAAGCATAAAATAACTTCTCATTTTGATATGATTCTAATACCATAACTCCTTCTAGAGAAGGATTTTTTTTTTCGGAGGCTTTGTTCCTCCCTCTTACATGTTTTGATTGTTAACTACTATTTCTTAATGAGGATCTCAATGTCAAACCTGGAAATAGGCCTTTGAGGTTTGAAAGTCTATGAATTAGGGATCCATCCTTCCTCGGTAAATAAAAATCTTGGTGGGAAGTAACAAAAGTATAATGAGTATCATGCATGGATAAATTTCAATAGAAACTCAAGAGACTAGAAACTTCAAGAGCTCGGAAATATCTTTAAACCCAAATAAATTGAATAAATACAACAACAAATAAGCGTAGAAGGTGTAAGAAAGGACACGATGTAAAAAAGGGATATCACCTCACTTAGATAGAAGAATTTATGAAATAAGAGGAAATCCTATGGAAGTAAAAGTTTATAATTAACTTGCTAAAGAAAAGGGAAAAACAAAAAAATCATTCCAGAAAACCATGATGAAGCATAGGAACCACAAGAAATATTCTCTCTCAATGATGAAATAAGGATAAAATATCACAAATCACAAGGATCTTTACGACAAATGGATGTGCTTATAGAAGTTTATTTTGAAAGAACTAACTCTAATAGATTGCAAGCAATCCAAGATATCACAGAAAATATCCCCTCTTTAGTGAAATAGTACCACAATACGAGACTAATGATGGAGATACCCTTTATTCCTCAAAAAGAGGCCACTAAACCTAATGAATTTACTACTCATTTATTTTAGGCTTGTTGGTATTTTTTAGGAAATGAAATTTATCCTCTAGTGAAGGAATTTAACATAATCTATAAAGTCATCTCTAAGGTAATTAGAGATTAGTTAAAGCCCCCATTTCTAGAAATCATCTTGACAAAGAAAATTGGGTATGTCATAGATCAAACAAATTTGTAATGGAATTATTGTAACTCTAAAATGTTTTTAATCTTTAAACAAAAATATGAAATCTAGCATGCTCATTAAGGTGGATATCTCAAAATATTTCCACAATATAATATGGTCATACCTGTAACACGTACTCAAATTTTTTGGATTCTCCAATGAATCACGACTACGTGAGTCAACTCCTTGGTCACCACTTGATTATTTTATATCATTCTCAATAGAACTCACTACTTGAGTTTCAATTATTTTATGGGAATAAGGCAATCATATCCCATTTCTCCATTCCTTTTTGTCCTAATACTCGATGGTCTTGGGAGAACCTTTAAGGTATCTAATTCACAAAGAAATATAGAATTCATGTGTTTATATGGAGGAGGCCTTATATCTCTCACAAACAATTTTTTGATAACACAATTTTGATTGGAGTCCCAACATATAGGGAAGAAATAAAATTAATGTATTCATTAGAAGATTGGATGGAATATTTAGCTGTGTATATTGATTTAGATAAGTCACAATTGTATTTTTTTTTAAACTAAGTTGGTGATACACGAGAATCTAACAATAATTTTGTGATTTCAGTCAAGTGAGATAAATATATATATGTTTGAGAATATTACTTACCTAATTTATAATTATTATAATTTATTTTTTTAAAATGATATTCATAGAATTATATATACATATATATAGGCATCATAGATTTTTTTAAATTGTAAATACATTTAGGAATTAGAAACTGGGTTGGGCTTGTACTTGTGTAACATAGTGTAAATTTTGATTTGCATGAAAGGGAGAGATAGAGAGGGAGAGAGGTAGGGATGGATGGAAGTTGTGGGGAGAAGAGAGTGATGTAGAGGGAGAGGAAATAAGAGAGAGAGTGGAGGGGATGGGTAGAGAGAGAGAGAGAGAGACAGAGAGAGAGAGAGAGAGGATAGATAAAGAGAGGGGTATATAGAGAGAGATAAAGTGTAAGTGAGGGACAAAGGAGACAACAGATAAACAACAAAGAAATATGGGGAGAAAGAGAAGCTCAACAAGTATGTGAGATAGTGTCATGAGAGAGAAAAAGAGAATGATTGAGTAATTGAGAGGGAGAGACGGAGGTGTGAGAGTGATGAAGGGAGAAATAGGGATAGAGTGAGTGAGGGAAAGATTGAGAGAATTCATGTGTGAGGAGAAAAGAGAGAAAAATAGAAATTTAGAGAGACCGGGGGGGGTAATGGGTAGATAGAGAGTGGGCTAGAGAGTATGGGATGGAAAGAGGAAGAGGGAGAGGGATAGAGAAAGAGAGGGAGAGGGAGAGAGGCATAGAGAGAGGATATTGGAGAGATAATGGGTGAGTGGTGGTGGGATATCTAGAGAGAGGGATGGAGAGGGAGCTAAAGATAGGAGAGCGATAGAAGGTTGTGGTGAATAGTGGAGGGGACATAATAGGGAAAGAAGCGTGAGGGATCACAAGAAATTTTTTTGGGAAATTTTCATAAAGAGGGAGCTATTGTGAGATATTTGGGGGAGGGAGCGAAAGAGAGATAGAATGATTGGGGGAGAGGGAGAGAGAGAGTTTGGGAATGAGATATAGAGAGTAAGTGAGTGAGAGACACAGGGGATGATACAGAGTGATAGAGTGAGATGAGAGAGGTAGGTTAGAAGTGAAAGAGAGGATCAAATAGGGGAAGGGGGAGAGATTTTGGGACTAAGAGATAGAGAGGGAGTGAGATGAGAAGGAAGAGAGATAGACACAAAGGGAATTTTGGACTCAGAGATTGATAGTGAGTGAGATTATAGGTGGAAGAGAGAGAGAGAGAGAGGTAGGGCATGACAGAGATGGAATGATTTTGGTGAGGAGGTTGTTGGGAAGTGAGTGAGCGAGAGCCATAGGGCATGTAGGAGAAAATGAAGGAGGTTTTGATTGGGAACAAAGAGAGAGGGAGGGAGGGGGAAGAGGGAGAGGAAATAACATAACTAACCTAAAATATATTGAAAGCCCTAGGAACAAAAAATAAAATAGAGATAAATCATTACGAGGATGTTGAAAGAGAGAGAAATTTCAGAGGGGAATAATGTGAGAGGGGCAGAGGGGGAAATATGGAGACATAATCCTATAATCACCTAAAATATAGTAAAAAACTTGAGAAAACAAGTAAAATAGAGATAAAGCATAACGAGGAAGTTAATAAGAAAAGAGAAATGGAGAGATATATATGCTAATAAAACTAAGTGGGATATATATATGGAGGGAGGGTGGGTTATGGAGGGACAAGGAAGGCCAAGAAGGAAGAGAGAGAGGGACAAGGAGAGAGTGAGAGATGGATAAAGAGAGTGGAGGAAATGGTGCATTTTTTGATCTACAAGTTACCATGGATATTTAGTTGGTATTTATTTGCAACATATTTGATAAAAAAATAGATTCAAATCTATGTTCTCGGGATTAATTTCTTTAGGTTCTAGATTTATTATTTTAGCATAATGAGTAAAATCACAAAAAAATCAGAATTTCATATTATCCTAAAATGTTCTTTATTATTATGATTTTTCTATTCGTAATTTGTTTAAATAAATATATATAATATATATATATAATATATATAATATATATATATTATAATTATATATAATATATATACATATATATAATTTAGTAAAAATTATACGTAAATGAATCATCATATATAATATAGTAAAGTTTTAGTGTATTTTTAATAATACATAAAAATGTAATTTACAAATTAAATTGAGGTAAAAAGAGTTTCCAATAAATCTAAAAAATTATCTTGCTATTTTTAAATGAACATAATTAAAATTATATGCAAACATAAAATTTTAATAAATCCAATATCTTTATTTATCCTTAACAAGTTATTATTCTGAAAGAAAATATTTTTTTTAAAATTCAATTATACTTAAAAAATAATATTAATATAAAATAAATAAAATTAATAATAATAAAATTATGTTCTGGGGGACAATATCTTTAGCAATATTAAATATAATAACATATTTGTTGGCTCAAAATTCATTAACTTTGAATAAATTATTAAACATGCTAGAGTTTGGTTTATTATATTTTGAAATTTTTTTAAAATACTAAATTGGTTTTTGTTTAAAGATATTTGTAAAGGTAAGAATCCTAATAATGGTGGGAGTGATAAACACTTTTTTTATTCAAAATAAATATGTTTATTTTATTTTATTTTATTTAGATTAAAAATTTGATGTTAATAAATTTTATTATATATATAATATAAAAGATAGTCCAATAAGATTTTATAAAATAAAGAATTATTAATTATGTATTATATTTTAATATTGTTGTTAAATATTTTTATCTTTTTAATGTTTTATATATTATTTGAGTTTTAGTGGACGTTAGCCATCATTACTATGAGAAAGAAAAAGAAGCACCAGAGAACTAAATAATAACACCATATATAGCCCTCTAGAACATTAATAGGGTGTCTAGAGTGGGGATAAACAAGGGTGATACGTCTATTGATTGATGACAAAATTTCATTGTTGGTTTGTTTATGGAGCTATCCATGAGTCATTGTGTGGTTCTACGGCATATATCTCCTTGGCTTAGAGGCACTCTTACAATTTTTTCTAGAATTGCAGTTAAGGTACCAATGATGGAGTGGAGATCTTGGGCTTATTGGGCCTTATTTACCATGTACACAACTTATCCCTCACGTCCATGTCTGTCTTTGGGACTCAAAAGTACTTATAGAATGGGAAAATCAAAGATTGAGTTTCAAATCTCCCTTTCTCTCAAATTGGTTAAGAAGAATTGAGTCCTTGATTGGACTCTTCGATGATCTATCCTTCTCTCACATCTGCCAAAGGGAAAAAAAAATTGCATATAAACTTTCTAAGAAGGGATTAGATCAACTATAGTGAGTCATGAAATCGCAATTTTCCAAAGTGGTAGTTTCATCGATAAAAGGATTATTCATGTTATTTGATCCCCACATTGGTTTGGTTTTGTTTTTGATATGTCTCAACTACACCATATTTTGATTTCCGTTATTTTGTCTCAACTAATTACAAATATGGTGATCATGGAATATGTTTACAATGTAGTCTAGGTAGAGCATAAGGAATTTTTAGATGATTTTGGATGTTGGATATGTGGCCAATATTATGGCCCTTTATGTTGGTCTCCTACATTAGATATTTCTCTATATACTCACTATATGGGATGCCATAGATGGTTGATGATAGAACTTTCAGTTTTTTATTGGCGTATGTAAACTAGTTTTATTAATATAAATTTATTATTTTTTCTTGCCTGAAAAAAAATGTATAATTATGTTCACAATAAGGCTCATAAACATTCCAAATATATTCATTTGTTATGAATTTATCATGTCCCATGTAGAAATAATAATAAGACTCAAAAAAAGTCCAAATATATTTATTTGTTATGAATTTAGCATGTCTGAGGTAGAAATAATAATAAGAAAAAAACATTCGGAATATATTTATTTGTTATACATTTAACATGTCCCATGTAAAAATAATAATACTTCTCTTAATTATTTAAAATATCTTAATTGTCATAAAATATATTAAATAAAAAATATGTTAAAATAAATTAAATAAATAAATATACCAAAATCAATTGTAAAATTATCTATTAAATAAAATTAAAGTTAAATTTTATTTATACACTTAAATATGATGCTAATTAGAGTGGGAACTTAAAAATGTCTTATTATATAATTTAAATTTAAATAAGTTAAATTTTAAATAAATTTAAATATTGATTCAAAATTATATAATGAGTTTAAATTTAAATGGGAAATATCATTTAACAACTTCAGCCTGTTGCTCCACAAAGTTTTCAAAATCATAATTATATTGTAATTAAACTGACATTGGAGAATGATTATAAGAATAACACACTTGATTACAAGAATGAAATCAAGAGTTCGGACAAATAACCCATTTCAAAATCATAATTAAATTGTAATTAAATCGACATTAAAAGATGATTATATTATAAGAATAACACACTTGGACACTGGATTTCAAAAATGGCATCAGGGGTTCTGAGAGATAACCGTTGGAAGATGAACAACTTTTATCTCGGCAGCTTATAACTCTCTCAATCCACAAGGCTCCAACGTTATAGCTGAAATAGTACGTGTATCCAGATAGATGTTAGGGACATCCAACATTCTAGCTAAAATAGTATGCTTATCTAGATAGATGTCAGGGACATATAGGTGAAGTTTGAAAATCGCAACGTGTTATTTTCCCGGGTTTCTAATTATGAATATAATAATGACACCCTTTGATTACAAGAACTGCATGCAAGGGTTCTGACAGATAACCATTGGAGGATAAACGAATTGTAATTATAAATATCACTCAATCAGACTGAGCCGGAACCCATAATCGTATGGGTATAGAATAGATGACATATAAATGGAGCTTGAACGTCACAACTTGCCATATTTATAACCAATTGAATGGAAGAGCCTTTCACCCATTTTTAATTATGATTATGAGAATGACACCTTGATTACAAGAAGGGCGTGCAAGGGTTCTGACAGATAACCGTTGGACGATAAAGAACTTGATCCCCAATGATTATAACCATCTGGCCATCCCAAGACGCTCCCGTTTTCTAGTCAAAATGGTATGGGTAGTGGTTTACTTCATCCCTTCTTCAGCGTTCTTAATTATGAGAAGGGCAGCGTACATAACTGGCTAGATCGGGCTAGATCGGTATTTTCTAGCAGTGTTCCTCTGATCCGACCGTGGCAAAGCTCTATGCGGTGATAGACTACTTCGGCCCCCATGTTGTCTCTGGTACTTTACTTTTCTACTTTCTTTTTTCTTATCTATTTGCCTAATTGGTTTATAAGAAAATTGACTTCTATAGGCTTGAATGTGAAAAATTAAAACATCTATTTAATTAGAGGGAAAACTGGAGTACTTTGTCCTCTTGATTCTTCTGGTTAGTTCTTTCTTTCATGGACACTGTATCGCAGAGTTGTGTTGTGGAGGGTTGTCTGTCTGTACTGTGTATGTAAATTGTTTCAGTGTATTGTTCTTCCTCTTGTGTATGTGTGTTGTTTCAGTGTGTTATCCGTCATCGTGTAATATCTCAGTTATTCAATATCAACACCTTCAATCCCGTTCGACTTGCACAGGTACACCTAGACTCTTGTGTAAATGGTTATTTTACATCTATGGCTGCAAATGTTGTTGTGTCAATATTTACGCACACTCTTTTCTTTTCTGCAGTTGGCCATGTTCTTGATAGCCTAGGTTAGTTTATGTTAAGTGCTTCAAAATTTAGCTGTTTTTTTCTTTTTAAAACCTGAGGTTTACACTCTCAATATTTTTCTTTGTGAATTCTAAATTTTTTATCAAGCGTTTGTGAAATAGTTTACATTTTGGTTTCCTCTAATAAAATTCACACGTTTTTGTTTTAAAGTCCATGTCTTAAAAGTTAACATCATGTAGATTTTCCTTTCTTATTTTAAATTCCGGAAAAAGAAAAGTATCCTTAAATCATGTTTAGAAGACCTAGAGAGTGCGGATTCCCCTCCGATAATTAATTGTAATTTTTTAATATCGATAATCAATTGTAATTTTTGAATATTGATGAGATATTAATCTTTTAAAACCTGTGTTTGCGCTGAAATGGCTTCATTGACGATTTCTATTGAATTTGATAGCGTTGTTGTGGTAAATATGATCTTGATTTAAAGAATGCACAATCTCAACGGCTCTCGTGCACAATTACGGATATGGTCATCTTTTATCGTACAATAGAAAACTCTCTGCATTGTATTCCTTGATTCCTTACGAAGCTTGTTAAGGTGATCTGAAAAAATTATATTCGTTTTGAGGGATTGATTGTCTTTTGTCCCTCGTCGGTATCTTTTCACAATTGCCATGAATCTTTAATAAGTATTTTATTTATTTATTTATAT
>APFE030472999.1:186266-198738 GCA_000404065.3 Pinus taeda | reverse complement strand
GTAATGTAAAGGAGGTTTCCCCCTCGAAGAGGCTGAATTCTAAGGCATTGATATATCTTTTCTATCTTTTCTTGAGCTGGTTTCATAACCAATAAGGAGTAAGAGAAAAGAAAAAAGTGCCATAATCCAAGACTCTCCTATTAGCAAAACTAAAGAAGTTGGTCAAAAAGAGAAGGAGGAAAGAACTAAGGACAGAAAACAGAGAAAATTGAAAGGAAAAAGGAACATAGAAGATGTCTACCAATCACCAGATCCATCTGTAGAGGAAGACTATCAAGTGTTGTCTGAGAGACTAGTGCATCTTCGAAAGCAAGCTGCTACAGCTACGAAGAAAGAAAAAGGAAAATAGAGCATGGAAGAAGAGAGTACTACCCCACAGTATTTAAGAAGAAGTAGCAGGCTTAGAGGAAAGTGGAGGAAAACACAAGTAAAAGGACCCCACTTCATTGACTTGGGTGGGGAAACACCCGAGAAACCTCCAGCTGGCCGTCGTCTACCTCATCCTCTGCCAAATATTGAAACCAGCCCTCCAGATGTTGATGTAAGTTCTTCTCGGCCAGAATTATAAGACAGTCCTTCTCCTCAACAAGACTTTGAATTCAGCCCAAGGAAAACACCTGAAATAGATCCACATCATCAAGAGGTGTATTATTACCTCGAATCCTTAGAGAAGATAGCTGCAGGCCCGAGCACATCATCCACTCTGCCTCACATAACACAAGATGCACAAGTCCAATCCTTGAAACAAGAAGTGTTTGAACTGGAGGTTTCAAACAGGCACATTAAACAAGAAAATGAAGCATTAAAGGATAAATTCAAAGTGGAAAAAATCATTCATGATAATACTATGCTAAATTTGGAACTATGGCAGAAAAAGAACAAGAAATTAAAGAAAAAGTGCAGAAAGTTGAGCAGGGAATTAATCAATCTCAAATTCAGATGTTTGATGAGGAAACCTAGGATGGTGGTAGCACCAAGAAAGAAGAGAAGAGGAATGGATGTAATAGCAGAGGCTTCAGAACACATGGATTAAAGGCGGATGACTAAAATTTTGGTTGCATGAGGACATCCAACACCTTCATAGTGGGGGTATGTTGAGTCCCAAACTTGCATCTTCCCTATACACCTTTTTATCCTTTTTTTCCAGTTACCTGAACCTCCAAGCTGTCAAATCATTGCATATTAGTTTAAAAAGACCATATAAAATGGTTTCCTAACTATGTCTTGTGACTGCTGTTTGATTTAGATTTTTGACCTATAAACAATTCATAGAATTGTTTATTCATCCAGTTATCATTCTTATGAGAAGTACTCCAGTACCAAGAATCTGTAATGAGATTGTCAAAGTATTGCAGCTGGTCGACCAAGCCACAACAGGAGATTGGTATCTTTACCAAAACTACACATAAATCAGGGTTTATGGTTGTGATATTCCACCCTACAAACTTCCTAAGTACCTTCCCATCAGAATCTTTGCACTGGAATATATTAAGCAAAGGTTAAATGTAGATGAAGTAAACTTGATGGTAGCAAAAAAGAAATATAAATTCAAGCTCAAAGGTCAAGTTGGTCCATTCATATGCAATACGATAGCAGGAGGAGAAGAAGCAGATAGGTTGCTAAAGGAAATGAATTTTTCTCTCAGTTTCACTTGGTCTTATGACCCAATGGGAGTGATTTCTAGACTCAGGGTGGAAAACAAGTTTACAGCATGTCACCAAACAACCAGCCCAGAAATAGAACAATACAAAAATCAGTTGGAGTGGATAGAGAACACCCTCCAAGAAGCTGAAGAGCAGGCAGTTTCCACTTCAAATGTGAAAACTCCACTTGCATAGGAAAAGACAGCTAAAAGAGCAAGGGAAGAACAGTCATCCGCTACAACTGAAGCATCAAACCAGGATTTTAGGATTGTGCATAGGAAAAAGAGACCAAGGATCTTTGTGACTGTTGGTGCAACACATGAGTCTCAAAAAAACACATTTGATGGGTTTGGAGAGACCATGCTCTATACACAGTCTGGTGGACAGTCTACCCAGTCCCCAACTCATTCCACTACTTCTCAAGAACAACAAGTAATTCAGACTAGTGGAAGCATCCAGAAAGACAAGGAGGAGGACATATTTCATGTTTTTATTTATATCAAAAAGAAGAATGAAGAGTTGAAGTTGAACACCTACACATAGTTCTAGAAACATTCCTCCATCTCTTAGGCCAGAATTCTTTCAGTATTTGACTCTGCGAAGGGTAAAATACAGATGGATTTTCTGTAGGCTCAGATTCCATAGCCTAGGACTGCTGCACATTATCAGAAGAAGTCCTATATTGAATCTAATGTAAATTATGTGCATCCAATTGATCAAATTGAGATGCACAAACAAATCGAACAAATGATTTCTTCTACTTTAACTTATACTGCTCTGAGTTTGTCAAAATTGCAGGTTATATTAGCAAACAGACAGTCATATCTCAAGTTTGAGAAAGTCTCCTCATTGGAAAAGGACACAAAGATCAATTATTTAGAAGATCTAGTGCTGAAGATGGGATATGATCCCTCCAACGTAAATGTTGCAGAAGAACTTGTGAAGAAGAAAAAGGTTGAGCTTTCGGCATTAAGGAAACATCTTGAATTACAAGCTTCTGAGGACCCAATGGCTAAAGGGACTAAAGAAAATGAAACTCAAAAGTCTGACATGATGATGCTCATCATGGAACATAATCTACAGATAAAACAGATGGAAGAGAAGATGGAGAAATTGGTCAAGAATAAAGAGGAATTTTTCAAAAGAGCTCAAACACCATTGGATATAGTACCCCTTGTAGCAATCCCTGTAACCAGGCTTTCTACTTTAGCCAAAACATCAACTACAGGTGTAGCAGAAGGAGCTAAATAGCTTGTTGAAGTTGTTCAAAACCTGTCTATTCAAACAGGAGAAACCAAAAAGTTGCAGAATGAACTCAAGGAGTTACAGCATATGAAAACAATTGCAGACACTTCACATGCCGCTGAGTTGCAAGGAGAAAAAGCTCATATTGAAACATTGTAGAGGGAACTTAAAGAATCTTACATTGGAAACAAATTGGGTTTGGCAAGAAAAATTACGTGGGAAGAAATTACTGAAGCAATTAAGGATATCTGGCCCTATATCAAGATAGTGTTTCATCAAAAAGACCTCTTAGAGAAAGCTCAGGAAGTTGTTGAAACTATCTCTAAACAACTTGAGGATATGCCAGAAATTGCTTCTGATATAATCAAGTTCCTCAACTTTAAAGATAGCTATGAGCTTGAAGAGTTAGGGATAAATGATAGCACAACAATTATTCTGGAAGTAAAGAAGATCATCACCAAGAAGAACCTCATCCTTCAGTTAGAATAAAAGTGCAGCAGTGTGAATACAATAGTTCAGCGTCTTTTCATTAGGATTGAACCCTTGACCAGCAAGGGTTTGCCCTCTATGCTTGTAATTAACGACAAATTAATTCCTATTGAGGATTATGTTCGAAAGCTTACAGAGGTAGTCACCAATGTAGCTTCAGTGTCAAACATAAGAGGTGCAACAACACCAAGAGTGGTGCTAAATGCACTCAAGGACACCTTCTTCATTTTAGATGAGATTGGGCATATATTTCCAATAAGACCCACTTTCACGAAGTATACATAGATTGATAAAATTTATAGAAGGGTAACCAAAATATCTATCCTAGATAAGAAGCGCTAGGAAGTATTAACTGATTTACTGGACTAGAGGGTGATCAAACAATATTCAACCTTTAAAGGAATAGTCATCACAAGTTCAACAGTTTTCAAATTTTTTAGCAAGAGTCATCAAACAGCTCAGCTCCAAAATAGTACCAGATAGGCTAGCAGTTTACATTCCTCATTTTGTAAACTAGTAAAATAGTTTAAGATATTTTCTCAGTTCTCAAATTGTATAAATAACTCTCTTTCACGAGTTATTAAGGGTTTCACCCTCGAAGAAGGATTTCTAAGCATTGAATGTACTTGAATTTTCTGAATCATTAATACAAAAGCAAATGGATTCTGAGTTTTGATTCATACAATTTCATTTTTCTGTAAGTTTTTCCAGTTTTATTTCACATTGTTTTCTTCATGTTCTTATGTTTTACAAAGATAACCAGGTAGGAGTAATTGTGTTTCAATTATTCTGATAAGCTTATGAAGTGACCATTTATAAAGAGAATGAATTAAATAAACTATTTGTTTTATTAATTCCCTCTAAATCATAATATCATCAGCATCTATTGTAAGCTTAAGAATATTTTGTTAAACCTTTTGAACATAGTTTAAAGGTTTTCTTACTTATGATAAGATAATCTTCAATTTGAAGACTGTGATAGTCATACCACCTCTCTATTTCTTCTCACCACTATGCAAGCTATATAATTGTGTTATGATATTAATATTATTCAAAGGGTTATGCCTCACTGTTTTAAATATGTTTCCTACATTGGTCTTCTAAAAAAAAAAAAAAAAAAAAAAACCCCAAAACAATTATCTTAGATGTCCTAGCATGATAGTTGACCATCATCATCTCAGAGATACAACACTCAAGAGTGTTCAACTTCCTATGGATTTTCAACTGACATGAATTTTCTTATTCATGTGTTTCCATTGGACTTCCACATTACATTACATTTTATTTACAATAGACATGGCCCATAATAGTGATGTGGCCTTTGATAACTCATGACACTGCTAACATGACTAGCTTTTTGAAGTGGCGATGTCAAGTTGTTGTTGTTGTTGAATGATAGATGTGTTATTGGGTGTACTTTATATTCTTCTCTGCATATTTTGATGATGTAGGGTCTTCAATGATCTTTGGTATTGGGAGGTGGTTTCATGCATGTGTTCCATGTTCTAGTACTTGGTAAGCTTCTTTATCTGTCGAGGTGTAAGTGATTCTTCTAGCATGTTCGCCCCTCCTTCTCCTTCTTCATCGTCTTGCCATGATCTAACAGTGTACCTATTACTGAAATTCACTCATTATGGGATTACATCAAATCCAAAACCTCCTAGTCTAAGATGATGCATTGTTATCCATAGATTGGGCTCGAGACAGATGATAGGCTATGAAGAGGGCCGAACAACTACCCATTATGAAATTCTAGGTGACATGGGGGGACACTGGTCACTAAGACTGTGTAGAGCACATCTCAGTCTTGGATGAGGAACTCTCGAGAATAGCCTTTACTGTTGGGAAAAATTTCACAGAGGCCACTGGGAGGCAGGATTACACAGTTGAGATCATTAGTGGAAGTTGTAAGATGAGACCATGGGAGGAAGTTTTGTGCATTCTTTTTAGGGAAGGAAGGATTGGATAGTAGAGGGACTAGAGAGGAAAGATCTTCACATTTTTTGGGATCAATGAGTCCTTGCTGAGGGAGGACTCTGGTGGGGCACCTCTTCACAGTTCTGGGAGGAAAAAGAGGCTTGGGTCTCTACACATTGTAGGATTCTAGTAGGCAGGGAGGAAGCTTGATGACTAATCTTGTGAAATGTGGAGTTCAAGTCGGGATTGAAGCAGCTTTTGAGCAATTCTGGGAAGGAAGGCAAGTTGCTCAACTCTTGGATTTCACAATGCAACTTCCTCGGGGATAGTATATGTGTACGGTGTAGTTCTAGGCAGTAGAGAAACATCACTGAGGGCTAAGACTGCATAGTGTACAGTTCAGTCAAGTTCTAGTGAGAGAGAAATGTATGGTTAGAAGGATTTTTAGGAAAATGGCTAAGTGTGGTAGGCAAGTGAACTCGTGAGGCACTTGAAATTGGGATCACACACTTAGCATATTTTGAAGACATGAAAACGTAGACCACTGGGACAATAAGAAAAAGAATTACCCTCTGTGAGATTGTCTATAACTAAAAGAGACAAGTGCGACACTTGAGATAGACCTTAGGACGACCGTGATGACACTTGTGTGACACTTTTTAAATCTTTGTGCATGAATGCGACAAATGATCACATGGCTAGGAAAACTTGTATACACAAAACCAACCTTCAAGGTCACCAGAAAGGCTTATAAACATGAAATAACAACCAAACATGCCAAAATGTGACAATTGAACCAACAAGCGAAAGGGAGCAAGACACTTAGAGGAAACACATGGAATTACTATTACTTCTTGCAACCATGTTGTTTCTGTGAAAAATAGTGTCTTGTCGAACGACGAACCCTCTAGGTTTGGCAGCTACCCTAGAAACAACAGTTTAAAGCAATTCAATTATTTTTCCTATGTGTAACAGATAAGAGAAAGATAGTAGAACCAACTTGGAACTTCCACTTAAACCCTTGCTTGATCTCTCTCTCCTTTGGCAGATCCTACAACTCCTCCCCTTACTTAACACACTTGGAGAGTACCTACACAAGTACAGCAACAAAGAACTGTCAAAGCATCGTGATCTATTACAACATAAACATTACAAAATCAGATATATAAAGAACAAAAGGATGATAGCATTCACAATTGCACAATCATATGGGAGAAAAATTGAAGAGCTTTATTAATAGAAAGGATAATTACAACCCAGTTGTCTAATCCAGTGCCATCCTCCCAGCTTCAATCCTTCTTCACCTCATGAAATAGCAAGATCACACAAACAAGAATACAATGCTCTCTCCTCAATGACAAACTACCAGCACTTACTTGCAATTCACAACATTCTAGCCTCTTGATCTCTTGGATGGGAGATCAATTTATAGATTTTTGCAAGGGTGTGAGTCATCCATGGGGTTTGATTAGTTTCATTCCACTTTTTACAATTGGTTCCACAAGAGAATGGATTGGAGATGGTTTCCTAGTTCCCTTGTTCATCCTTGGGTGAATTCAGAGAGGCAAGTGGCAGAGGAGAAGTTTCTAGAAGATTCCATGAGCAACCAACTAACAAATTGTCCCGGAAATTTGTCCATCCTCACCCATTGCACCCTATAGAAGGCCTAAATAGTATGCATCATTCCCTGGCAATGTATCACTCAGTATGCATCGCACTTTGCTAGCAGAGCAATCAGTATGGTTCAATTTAGGCAATTTCTGGATGGTTTCTCAGATGAAACTTTTGGGGAATGATGTATTCAGATGACTATGTTCCTTTAGGGTATGAAACAACTCTTTTAGGGATTGATGATCCCTAATACATCTACATATAAGTTTTGGTTTGATGTGCCCAAATATGTCTATAACACATGCATGTCATTGAAGACATAATGATATGAAATTAATAAGCAGTCCTTCAAGCTACACTAAGAGGATTATTTCAAAATATGTGCTTTGTTTTCCTTACCTACCCTCCAAATGCATCATATGGAGTCTTCATGTAATCCCGATATTCTATCATTCTTTGGGTTCCTTCATCTGCTTATCTTTCTCCTCAGCTCCTTGAGAGTTATCTAGCATGTCATCCTTCTTTGTGGCAATTGAGAGACACAATTTCATAGTTTAAGCAAGCAGTGACTACTGCAGCATGAGTCCTTGGGAGGATATATCTGAAAAGTTTCAGGATGCATGGCAGACTGGGTAGCTGAGATGCCTGAGGGAAAAAATTGCACAATTTCTGGAGACAGTGGGTTCCAGCTAAGAGAAGGACACAGGAGGAAACCACTCTGCAAATTTGGATGCCAAGGGAGGCTAGGCTTTCTGCACATTGCGTAGTTCCAACATGAAAGGGAAAATACTTGAGGGTTGTAGATGTGAAGTGCACAGTTCAGTAAATTTGTATGAGGCTAGGTTTCTAGGGAAATGCTAGAATTTAGTTTAGTGAGATATTAATGGAACCGATGTGAAAAATGATGGATCTTTACTACGATCACACACTGGAACACATAGTGACACAACATATACTATCCAAAACATATAAAAACATACTTCGCTTAATGAAACAACCTTTGTGGCAACTTATGTCTAGTGTAGCTCCGATGATATACTTTGAGAGGATAAAGGCAACATTTGTGCAGAGCACATGAGATGGGTGTGAAACATGTCTATGTGGTGAGGACAACCCATTCTCACAAATATTTCCCTTGAAGCAAAACAAGCTTCCCTTTGCATGACAAGAGATAATCTACATGCCCAAAGATGACAAATACTATATAAAGATAAAAGTGTGAATGATTCTTAAAATTGAAGAAAGGAGCTTGATATCATTAGCTTACCAATGAGTGACTAAGGAACGATTGATCATAGGATCCATAGTAGGCTCTGAAATTTGAGTGTAGGCTAAAATTTTGGAGGGTGTTGCAACCACTACAACACCTATCTTCCCACTTCTCCCGATGATTATGATGCTAGTACAGTGCATCACCAGTTAGAATAATTGGACTGTCACATTCGTCATGCGAAGAACATCATCCTAATATTCAAAATGTTCACGAAACTATTCAAATTGATTTACCTTTATTTATTGTAATCTATGAATTTGAAACTTCAATTAGCTCATCTAATCATCCTTTTATCCTTCATGACTATCATTCAACTTATCATTTTCCCATCAGCACATCCAAGGGCATTTGTTTCGCATTCCTTCACCTTCATTGCTCAATATCCCACTATTCAGATTTGTGTCGAGTAGTTGAAACACTTCAGTGTTTGTTGATAGTTACGTTGATTCCTCATTATCTCGACATGACTGTTGAAAATGATCATATTTATTTTTCCTTGCAATATTCTCATCATAATCGCATTATTCTAATTGAAAAGTAATATTTTCAAAGGTTTTAAGAGGGTTATTATGAATTGTACGATCTAATAATTGAATGGTTAGAACAATCTTACATGGCAAGCTTTGTCGCGAACAACAAGTTTCAATCTTCCCTCCCACTTGGTAAAAAGTTCATTGCAGATGGATACACATCCATGAGGAGCTTACATGGTTTATTGAAGGATGGTATTCATTGGAAAGGGAATCATGCAAATTGGATGAAAGTAGTGGTTGTGTTGTGTAGGTAAATCCCCTTTGCAGACAGAGCTGATCCCACTAGCCTAAATTGGGTCTAGCAACAATCAAACAACGCTAACATGCAGGTTCCTAATTGCAAAGTAAAGACCGATGATGAGGGCCTACCTCAAATCCAATGCTAGTATTTGTAGAAGAGTCGTCGCTCCTGTTCTTTCGCTTAAGCTGGTCACAATCCTCACGATCCTCGTGAACAGACACTTGCACATGCAAAGAACACACAAATATAAGCATAAAATCCAAGAAATGCAACTATGTATCAGTCAGAAAGGATACAACTCAAACATCATTATAAAGACAATAAGAGTGGAACCATAATGATAGTCGTCTATTATTATTGATAACAAAGAAGAATACAACCAAGTTCTAACGTCAAATCCTCCTTTGGCTGGGTGATCAGCAACACATGCCTTGCAAAGCTTGTAGGGAATGGGGAACAAGCCTCTCTCTCCTTGGTTACTAGGACAAAGATCTCCTTATTAAAGATGTAGCCTTATGGTGATGAACAAGGCCTCTTGTAGCATGAGCTTAGCAATTCTCATGCTTTGGGACTTAGAATTTGGAGCTTGAAGAGTAGAATTACTAACTAGCTTGTCAAAGGCAAAGGGACAAGCTTATATAGAGGGAGGGGAAGGAGATAAGATCATCCACAAGATTCATGGGATTGTCCTTATCATTAGGAAGCTTCCATGAGAGGTGGAGAACTACTTCCCTCCTTTGGATATTCGAAGCCCAACTGAACTAACTCAAACTAGAATCAGTTCATGAATAGGTTAGGAAGAACCTTCGCAAGTTGGTTTGTTAAAAAATTTACCCAACTGGGCTGGCGCGAGTGCGACTCTGAGACAGAGCGCCAGCTGGCATGCCCTCTTTGCAGGATTTCCCCCATTGGTGCGAGTGATACACTGAGGAACAACACCAATGGAAAAAGGGATATTTTTATGGGTATTTTGCAGAAGGTGCCTTCAAGGCATATGAAGTACATACTCAAGGGGATACAATGCAAGTGTTTTCAGGTTATGTCACTTCTCACAGGTCCCAGAATAGGTCGTTCAATATGTGGGAGAAGGGGTAATAGGGACAGTGACAAAATACTATGTAACAGGTTGTGACACATCTTTCTGCCCATGGGAAACACCTTCATTTTCTTGTGCAAGTTATTCAAGTTCTTGTCTTTTCTGTTGCACATTTCTTTATATCTGGTTTAATTGATCGTACCTTTGTGAATGTAGGTTAGGAACAACTATGGTGGCTTCACTAGAAATTTAAATATACATGAACCTGACCTTCTAGCTGTTAAGTTAGGAGTAGGATTAGATGCATGCAAGTTTTCCCTCTTTTTGACTCATTTTGCATTGTTACAATTTAGTCTATCCTAGTTTTCTTATTCCGGTTCTATATTATGTTTGCTTTAGCCATTTCATTCTCTTATCTTCTAGTTTTGTTTCCTTCTTGTGTGTTTCCTTTCTTTTCATCTTGTTTTATTTCTTATTGATTTTCTCCTTTTATTTTTATAATGTGAACAAGTGTTGTGCTTAGATTTCTTTGGTTTGTTGGTATGTGTGCGGATGAAGTCTAAATAGTCTTATGACACTACAACATCTGGCCGAACCTCCAGCCAAATTTTTTTGTTTTGCCTTTATCTTTTGGTGGATGAAGTTTTGATGGGAAATATGATCCATCCAAAAGGAGAGCTTTGGTTCAACCATGAACCTATGTCTATCCAGGAAACCTTATACCTACAGTCATTTCTTATGTCTATTCTTCATGCTTGTCCAACTAGTAGAGAAGGAGAAAGGAAAAATCTAAACAAGCAAACCTAAATCAGAGTTCTTTATATGCTTCTTTTAAGGAACAACCTCTTCTACTCTCAATGAGTCGGGATCCCTTTTCCACCCAGAATGAATAAGTGCTAATGCACAGTCCTCTTTTGAAAATAAATAAATAAAGGAGAAATAAGAGAAATTCTTCCTGCGCAGACACGTGAAGCAAGAAACTTCATCGAGGTACTATCCAAGCTCGCTGGCAGAAGATCAATGTTTGTGTTCCTACATGACTCTATCGGGGTATCATCTAATCCTGCTAGTAGTAGAGAAACATCAAAGATGAAAAATTATACTCTGAAATTATTAAACTTGTGAGCTACACTACCTTTCCCAACTCAAAACAATGTCATATTTCCAACCCACATGTTGTATTCAACCAATAAGGTACAGAGGGGGCCATTTCTAGTCACGGGGTAAGTGAAAAAGGACAAAGTGATCTGCACGATGAATCAGTACTCCCAGAGGAACCAAGACCCTACATAAAAGAGTTAATCGAAATACAGAAGTTGTATTCTACCAGTGTGTCTCCAAGTGTTGTAGCGGCTACAACACACTCCAAAATTTTGGCCTACACTCAAATTTTGGAGCCTACTGTGGATCCTATGATTGGTCATTCCTAAGTCACTTATTGGTCAGCTAATGGTTTCAAGATCCCTTTTTGGATCTCAAATTTTAGTCATACATTTATCTTTATATAGAAAGTGTCATCTTCGGGCATGAGAATTATCGCTTATCATGCAAATGGGAGTTTTGGTTTCCTTCAAGGGGAAATGTTTTTGAAAATGAGTTATTCTCATAATATAGACATGTTTCGCACCCTCTTCAAAATTTTCACACTGTGGAGCGCTTGAAAGGTATGCTTTTTGAATAGTAATCTAATGGTTTTCTAATGAGTTTCTTAACCTTTTCTGCATTATAAGTCTAGAGAATAAAAGGATTTTGATGAATAGTGTGAAAATGAACAAACGAAGCTCAATCACCAATAATCGATGTTTTCTATGCAGAAGGACGCGGAAACGGGGAAGCATCAAGCAGAAACAAGAAGCAAAGGGAAAGCAACTGCTGTCCCCTCGCTAGGAAACCGGATGCGGACGCGATCTAGAAGAATTAAAGCCGAATGACCCAGGAAAAGAACGTGGACGCCAAGACGGAGAGCGCAAGAAAAAGGATGAGAAGAACTGAACGATTAGCGAATCCCTCAGGATCTCTGATCCTGAGGGATCGCTGCTTCAGCTTATCTTTTGTATCTAAATATCTCCGTCATTTCTGTTATATAAAGACACCACGCCATTGAGCGTGGGGGGGGAAGAAAATCGATTACTGTAATTGTATATTTTGGGAACAACTCTGAGCATTAAGTTTTGCTGAAGACTTGATCTTGTGTATCTTGGTTAATGCAATCAATATAAGAATTTTGTGTTCACTTTGCCTCTGCGTCTGAAGTAGCTTTAAGCGGTGCACCATTGGTAGCCAAGGGCCCAGCTCCGACGGTCACTCGCTGTTGTATCATACGGTGATTTGTGTGGTTTGATTATTTCCTTTGTTCAGCAATCTGATATATCTTTTACATGATAGACTATGCTCTTTAGTTAACTTCTGAATCTGAATAAGTTTCCTCATTCATGTCTTTGTATTATATAAAGTGAATTCCTTTGAATTGCATCCCGGTATTGG
>APFE030472999.1:164356-174423 GCA_000404065.3 Pinus taeda | reverse complement strand
TTCTTTATCAGTTTCTAAAGGGAAGGGTTATCGGTTCCGTACCCTTGACTGATCAGATTGATTTGTGTGATTTTATCCTTGAGTTGATTCAATTATAGTTTAGTTTCTGTTTCCTTTCACTTCATTAGAACACTATACTACCGAGCATTACTTGGGCAAAACAGCCTCGGATTGAGTTACTCTTTGAAAGAACAAACGATCCCGGATTGACTTAATAATGTGGAATAATTAGTGGTGTGAGAGACCCTAGTTATAGCCCTACACACACATTATTACATAAGTGTCCTCATTATCATCACAAATTCTATCTTTGGTGTCACACTTGTTGTAAGTTGCCACAAATATTGTTGCACTAAGGGAAGCATGTTTTCATACATTATTGTTGATCTGCTTTGTCTCACCAAGTGCCCAAGTGTGTGGTCATACTCAAGTTCAATCATTGTTCACATTGGTTCAATTGATCCCACACACAGCCAAATTCTAGAGGACTCCTAGCAACCTAGGCTCAACCAGCCTTCCTAAACTATGCACTTCACATCTTCAACCATCAATATTTTCCCTTGTCTGCTAGAACGTCACAATGCCCAGAAGCCCAACCCCCCTTGGCACCCAAAACTGCACAAATTCTTCTCTCGGTGTCCTTTCCCTTAGCCATACCTCACTTCATCTAGAAAATGTGTAGTTCTCCCCTTCAAGCCTCCCTAAGATGCGCATTGCATAGTCTCAGTTTCCTAGTCCCCCTTGCCTCTTGGAAATACCAAGTTTTCCCTGCCAGGGCCCCATCCTGCAGCCTCCACTTCCTACTTGAATTACGTAAATTTCTCCTTGAGTGTGCATTGCGTAATTTTTTCCCTCAATGGACCAGTCTTATCCCTCAGTCCAACCCAATCATTGAGCCTTCCCCCTTGACCTACTACCATTTCTAGCTTAATCAATGGATTATCATGCAAAATCTTAGACTAGGGATTTATCATACTAATGTTTTCTTGTCATGAGTGGATTGAAGATACAAAAATTATGCCATGCTATGGAAATATGATGAAGAAGGAAGACATGTTAGATGACACTTAAGGAGTAGAGGAGAAAAGATAATCATCAAATAAGAATACCAAGGAACCCTGGAGTATGATAGAATATAACAGATCAAGACAGCAAGAAGACTCCATCTGATTCACAACCTTTTCAAGGGTAGGTATGAAAAACAAAGCACATCTTTCATAAAGTTAAAACGAAACTCTTAGTATAGTATGAAGGACAAATTATCATTATCATATCATTATGTTTTCAATCACATGTATGGTCACAAACACTGAAATTCATTCCATGCGTTTTCTCTAAGTGTTTTTCTCCCTTTCGCAAGATAGGAAAGATATTGTATTTTTGTATTTTGGTTGTCACACTTTATTCATAAGATCGTTATAGTGATTTCAAGGGCCCATATTTATGTTTACGAGTTTTCCTAACCATATAAACATTTGTCACAGTCATTCACAAAGTTGTGAGCATTGTCACAGAAGTTGTGTCGTCGCAATCATCATAAAGTCTATCATAGGTGTCGCACTTGTCATAGTTGGTCATGAAGCGGTCACACATAAGTGAAAGTGTTGTTCATTTTTCATCAGTGATAAATTTTGTTAATTCATTAAGTATTCTAGGTGTTAGGACATAGTGGAAGCTTCCTCACTTCACCTATTAGTCTCACTGGTCCAGCACTTAGCCTTTTCCAAAGAAGCTCCTTGGCCCTTCAACGTGGTTTCACCCACTCTACTAATACTGGTGCTGATAGGATGCTGGGTAAAGTCAGCATATTTTGTAAGTTCAAGGAAGAATAAGGCAAGCACTCGAGATATCAATGATTTATTCCCCTCAATTTGATTTATTCCCCTCAAAGAATTTCCTAGATATCTGTCTTGTGCTTTTACTTGCTAACTCAGCTTTCAAGTCACAGCCTGCCTGGACTGTAAATTTCACAGTTCCAGTCATCAAGTTGTGAAATTGACCCTTGGATATTCACAGTATGTAGTTCCTGTCCCCCAAGACTGCTTCATTCTGCAATTCTTAAGCCCAAGACTCAGCCAACCCCTACCATCGTTGTGTAATCCTTTCAATCAACCTCCCCAAAACTATGCATTTTGCAAGCACAAGCAACAAGATGCTTCCCTTTGCCCCTAATATATGCAATCTCACAGGGTACTAGTCTCCCTTCAGTCTCATAACTACATAGAGTCTTCTTACAATGGTCACTCTACTATCTCCTAGAATTATGCAAAAATCAGCCTCCCTTCATTTCCAAAACTACATAGAATCTTCCTTCAGTGGTCCTCTCCTTATCCCAATCCATTGTCTCCCAAAACTATGTATAAATAATTCAGCCTTCCTCTCCAGAACTGCACATAAATATTCTACAGTGGCCTGTCCTTCATCCAAACTCACTCATCTCGAAAACTATGCAGAAGACAACCTCTCCGCCCATCTTGAACTATGCATTGTGTATTTCTAGGCTTCAAGCCTCAGCCCTAGTTGTTGGTACTGTGTAATGCACAATCACTGGTCCTCCCTTCCCAACCTATAACTCAGTTCTAGATCATTCCCTAGACTTGGATGCACCATCTTAGGCTAGGACATTTTTGGGATGATGTCATCTTGTCATGAGTGAATTGTAGATACAGGAACCATGTGGGATGATGAAGAAGGAGATGAAGCATGAGGACATGCAAAAGGCATGATTGTGTCTGAGCATGCAAGATGATTTATCAAGAAAAAAGGACACCAAATCGTGACCACAACCCAAGACTTAAGATCATTGAATATTCCTACCACCGAGACATGAGGAGGTGGAAGACAAGAATATTCTCAAGCAGAGATCATTCAAAGTAGCAATAGTGACTTAACATTACCACATCACCAAGTAGTCCATTTCAGTAGTGTCATGTCATGAGGGGTCATATGCCACATCACTATTGTTGGGTGTGTGTTATATTATTTCCACGACTAGCCCCATGCACAAAGTTGGGGGGGTATGGGGGGGTAGTTGGCATTGCCTTTGTTGCGTTGGGCACAACGATGGGGCCACGAGGGGGGCAGCAGCAGGATCCTATATTAGGTGGGTGGACCTACGTATGTTTTTTTGCATAGGTTTTTCACATAATTTTCAGCATGATGGTTTTCTACCCATGGCATTTTGTAGATCCAATTAATGGAACTACGGTTATGTTCTAATCCATGGTTAATGGATTGGGGTTTATGAATTATTTGGCATGTGTATATATGTATTGTAACATTGAAAGGAACATAATGAAAAATCAATCTGGTAGTCCTCATTTTGGGATCCAGAGGATAATCATTGTGTATTTGTTTTGTATCTCTCGTCATTGTATATATTCTATGTTTTAAGAATTTGTTTGCAGGAAATTACTCTACAACATTAAAACCTACAACTTTTGTGGGCCATGTACATTATATTCAAATTTACAATAAAGTAGAAGTCCAATGGGCACACATGAATATGGAGAGTCATGTAAGTTGAAAAGTCATAGGAAGTTGAACATTAATGAAGGTAGTCAAAGAATCACAAAGGGGAAGAATCACCCCTTCATGATAAATACCCTATCATTGTATGAGTAGAGGAATTTTCACCTTGTCTCCTTCTACAAGGCATTAGAGAGATCATCTAGTTCTTTGAGGAACAAGGAGTGGCTCCAATTTCCCACTATTGGGTCCAGTGATTTACATTGTAAACATGTTTCTTGGTAACGACCATGGTGAAAATTCCATGTAATACAAGTTAATAAAGGAAAAATAAGACCACGTTAAGGGACACATCTTCCAAGCTTAATGTTGGGCAAAGATATCCTAGTGGGCGTCACTAGATGTGTTTATGGCTAAAGGAAATTGGCAAAGGAAAAGGTATTAAAAAGGAAAAAAGGCATTTTTGGCACATTTATTTATGAAAATAAAGGAAAATAGGAGAAAAGTAAGGTGAAAGGTCATAAGTTGCATGTGACGAGGAAAATGAAGGAAAATAATGGAGATTGAAGAAAATAGAGGCCTAATTGATAAAAAGGCTTCTGAGGATCAGTTTGTAACCTTTTGTCAGTTCAGCTTTGGAGCTCTCTCATTATTCTCTCTCTCTTTCTCTCTCTCACTCTTGGACACTTAGAGTTTTCTGGGAGCACTCTAGCTTTCGATAAATGAAGGGAAAAGTAATCAAATTAAAGGAAGGAAAGCAAGGATCAAGCAAGGAGAAGCATGATCAAGCAGCTTCAACAAGAATACTTACAAATAACATATTGCATGTATGATTTCCTAGTTGGTGTTGACATGCATGGCTTTGCATGTTGGTGTACGGTTCTCTTGTTGTTAGTGGCATGGTTTTTTTGGGTTATGATAGTGGTTTTTACCCTAGCCTTGCCTTTTTGGATAGCCATGGTTTGATGGGATTATTTTCTATTTTGAGCTTTGGAATTTCTGGATGGTTTAGGAATCCAGGGAGGAGGTGGTGTCAGGAAAATCCCAAAGGCCTAGGAATCCCTTGACCGGTTTTGGCAGGATACATAGTAAAGCATAAGGGTGGTTTCTCGATTTAGGCCTAGTGATCTGGTGTGGATTGTGATAAATCCTGAGAGAGGAGATAGAAAATTACTCAAGGATAATGATGGAGTCCAAAGGTATTCCTAACTCAGGTCATTTTTTTGATTTCAGTGCTGGTTTTGGTGAGATAATGGTTTGGTGAGGGTGGAGGTTGTTTAACCTTTGGATTCCCTTAGTTGTTTTTGGATTAGTTTATCAATGAGATCCCACATTCATGCTTGGAATATGACATGGGGATGACTGGCTAAAAGAAATATTTGGTTCAGCCATGTATACCGTCGAGTGGTAAGTGGAAGTCCCGAACCTAGTTGGATTTGTGTATGTTTAAAATCTTAGATCTTTTGACTTTATACTAGTTATCTCATTGCTATTTTCATGATTCAATGTTGGATATAAGCATGGTTATATGATTGGTTATTTTCATGGTTATTTCATGTATTTACTTGTAACTGAAAGGAAAATGTATGCAAGCCCTAATCACTGTCAAAACGGTTAAGGGAAGAGGGTGGTGATCCTTCTTATCAAGTCTCATATGAGTTATCAGTCATTTATGCTCTGCCTTGTGTTAATTTCCTATAGATCACAATTATGGTAAGTGTTTGACAGAATGTGAGTCTTAGCTGGGGATGGTTAGGTCTAGCCCTGGAGTTAGTTTTGATTTTCAGAGTCTTGTTATCATGTAAATCATGGATTTTGATAGTGCAATTGAATTCTTGGCAGTGACCTAGGCTCTGGGCCTGAAAAAGTGGATCAAATAACAAGGAAATTGAAATAGAACTGATAAAAATAGTCCCTAGACATTGGCACATAATTTTGTCGGAGCATCTAGAGCCTTCTCAATGTTGGAATACCCACATCATGGGAGCGTTCGAGGGTTAATTGGTCAAAAAACTCAGTAAGACCTAGGGTCTGGTTACCTGAAAGGTTGGGATGGTTCTCGGGAGTCTTTTTGTTGATGTGGAAGGTCTATATAGTGTGTTTCTATCGGTTCCACTTCCTTAAGGTGACTTAGGATGTCGAATCATATCATAGCAAATTCTCGTCACATGTTTACCCAGGTTGGTCGATTACTTGGGTACATGTGGGAGGAGGGTATTACAGAGTGGTATCAAAGCATCCTTCATCCCTCATGGTTATGTACTAACAAAGTAGACTCAGGAACGTATGGGAAATCCTAAGTTACAGTGGTTGCCAATTCAGCTATGCATGGTGAATCAACAAAAGATAATTCCAATGGGGCACCTACATGGAGTAACTATAGATATTGAAGGTCCAAGAGTAGTGGTTGATTTCAAATTCGTTGGATTTTTTATGAGAGTAATCCATACCCGACATTTCTCGAGATTGATTGGGCCTTTGACATGAACATAATCATTAAATTAAAGAAGTGAAGCATGGTATTTGAAAAGAATGAACTTCGATTAATTGTCCCATTGGATCTAGTTGAGAGTGCGCGGTACATAGAACTGGACCGTGACTATTACGATGATGAAGTAATTGAGCATATATGATCTGATAATCACCCTATGAGTGATCTCAGTTAAGAATTATCAAATGAAGGTATTACAGACTCATATGTTGGTGCATGTGTCTATGTTATTTAAGCAACGGATCGATCAGATTGCAAATACACAGACACTTGAAATGGAAAAGAGCAGAGAAATACAATAAGAAAATACAAGAACACAATAAATTAATAAGGAGTTCACCCTATCGTCCAGGGCTACATCTCTAGTCCAGCTCTCAGTGGTGGCCTTCTTTTATTTTGTCTTGAAGCAGAGAATTACAATGAAGGAGCTCAATATGAGTCTCCTGAAACAGATTGGCTTGGCAGGGTGGTTCTTGGATTCCCTAAGCCACTAGAGTACACAGACTCTTTTCCTTGCTAGCTCTTTGACCTCTTTGGTCTGACAGATCCTCTCCTGGATGGCTTGAATCTCTCAATCTCCCTGGTGCTCGATGCTACCTTTGGTCAGCTCAACCCTCTGTCTTCTTACTGCTTTTTGCTTCACTGGTTCCTCTCTTCTCTGTCTTCTGTCTTCGGTGTTTCTCTCCCGATGTTTTTCTGTTCTCTATTCATGGCTTTAAAACTATTTGATCTCATGGCAGTTTGCTTCCTCTTCTGCCTCCGTTGAATCACCTGCTTGCAGCTATGCTTGGAGTTCCCTGTTTTGGCACCATCATCAATCTCACAGGGAGTGGGCACTTGTCCTCTTGTGAACTGCGCCAGCCTCCCTCATCAGTTCATTTCTTCAGTTACATCATGGAATGAGTCATTTGCCACCCTAGAAGTCAATTCGAACTTCAAATTCTTTCATATCATGGCTTAATCCCCCCTCAGTTCTGTCTTCTCCATCGAGTGCGATCTCAACCATTAGATCTGGAGCTCCTAGATCCGACGTTGTCCGCTCATCCCACGCGATTGACTAGCTCAACCATTAGCATGCGATGAGGAGCGATTTTCTCTCTCCTCCACTTGCCATGCATTGGGTGCTAAGTGGAATCGCTCCTTTTTCATAAAAACTGCTTACCGCCCATGGATGCCCCCAATCAATACCGTCGATTTTGGAGTAGATCTCGCCTTTAACACTTAGCCTTTTGTCCCACAGTTTTCCTAGCTCCCACATGACCGAGTGCTCGGGGCTTCTCCATTTTGAGGGTTTTCACCTAGCAAAAACTCCATTTGTTTCCAAATTCGGGCCTCCCATGGGCTAATTTTTCCTCCCACGTAGTCTCCATGGGCCTCGGTCAGCCTGCTTTGACTGAGATCCTTGTCGTTCTACGCTGGCTGTCACTGCCACTGGTTTAGAGGTGTTTTTTATCACTATTTTAAATTCTTGGAAGTTTGTCCCGACGTGGTATAGCCATGGCTCTGTTAATCATTATTTATGGATCCAATTTAGATCACAGCCTTCCCACTGAAAAGCTTTTGGACCACCAAAAGTTGGTTTTCTTTCAAGCATCAACTAAGTGAGGGTACTGTTGTCTCACTTCCCTAATCTCAATCCACTTTGCACTACTCAGCTTCAAACCTTTGAGTTCAATTCTGAGGTACTCAACATCTCCTTTGCGCGTTGTCCTCACCTTCCTGTCTAGCACTGTGTCTTCCTGCAATTCATTAAGATATTCAAGTAGCAGGTCATCAATAGAAGGCAATTGACTCTGCTCTTCAGGATCCTCAATTAGAGAAGGTTCAAACAATCTCAAGAAATATGCATTTACGACTGAGTAGATGTGCATGTAAGCTGGTAGATCAAGGTGAAAAGCATTTTCACCAATCTTCTCAAGTATCCTAAAAGGTCCATACCTAATAGGCTTTAGCTTTTTACCTTCACCTTGCATCTTGTCCTTACTGATATACAACTAAATCTAGTCTCCAACTTGAAAACTATGCTCCATCTGATATTTGTCATGCCTAGCCTTGTATCTGGCTTGGCTCTTTTCCAGTTGTTACTGTACTGCCTGGTGGATCTTGTCTAGTCAATTTCACGTCTTAAATTGCTCTACATAAATTATCAATCCAGGTATCTTAAACTGATGAAGTGTGGTGCACCATATGTACTTAGTTAACCTTTTTCTTACTTTGTTGTTTTATAGATTTTATTTTGTTTTGGGGTTTCATTTTTTTGGGTTTCCTAAAGTTTCTAATGCAAATGGAAATCCTATTCTAAGGTCTTAAGAATACTTTTAGAGGTCAAGTATGGGTAGATATTTCAAGACAAGGTTTATGTCCATAATGGTAACTTCCAAAATTTAGCACTTCAAAAGATCTCAAAACATGTTATTGATCAAATTAGTACTTGAACAAAAGTGTAAATGTGCAGCTACTTCAATCAAACAAAAGATGAAATACTGATCATGAAATCACTGTCTCTGTTGCTTGTCTAAATACGGAAATAAAAGTTAAGTTGTTGCACTCATACAAATCAAAAACTACAAACTAATAAAAATAAAATAAAATCACAACATTCATATTTCGATCCCTCGCCAATTAGTCTCGCTATGACTTTCGGAGGTAACCGTCAATGAAATGAGCAATCCAATATCTAATTGTAGAAAAGTAAACTAAAATCAAATCACAACATTCATATTTCGATCCCTCGCCAGTTAGTCTCACTATGGCTTTCGGAGGTAACCGTTAATGAAATGAGTGAGTTGATATCTAAACTAACTAACAAAGCAAACGAATAAGAGTAAAATCGAAACATAACTGAAATTGAAAAGCTAAAAAAAAAAAGTCAACAAAGAGGCAAATCTCATGTCACTATGTAAAGAAAAACTAATCTACATTCAACCGGTTGAACACACTTACATGAATTAAAATTGCATGAATGGAAAATATAATCTATCAAACTTAAACGCAATCAAATGACATAATGAAATCAAAGCAAAATTACAAAATGAAATCTACTCTACCTTACATTCTAATATGCTCCATGACATCTACTTCACATCTCCTTCCATGTTGAGAACATCAAAGATTTATTCAAATTCTTCAAAATTACAAAGTACAACAAAGTTCTCCAAAGCTTTCAAAAGCCATCAAGGAAGAACTACAAACTCCAAGCTAAAAGAACTAACAAATGAAGGAGAGAGGTCTCCTATTTATACAAAAAGATGAGCAGCCATCTCATTAATGAGAGTCCATGGATCCCTCCCTCTACCTCTAGAGTCCTACTCAAAATAGGAACTAATAATACACGTCTTCTTAGAGTTACAATATAGATAGGAGATGTGACACATATCCTCATGATCCCATGATTCTTTCCACTAAAATTTGAATTTGGCCTTAGAGTGCCACATAAGGGTCTTCTAGAAGCCTCCTTTCAACCTACACATCAACAATCTCAACTCATTTGTTAGGTATAAGCATATGCATATTATTTTCTAATTTTTAACCACAAATTCACTTAAAAAGGCTTATAATTAATAAAGTTTGGAAAAACATAAATGTGACCCAATGATAATGAAAGTGGGATGAATATGGTGACATAGTAGTGAAATTGAGGTGATATAATGGACATAATAATGAAAGTGTAATGGAAATGAATGACATTTTCAAGACTCAACATACCCCCCAACTGAAGCTATTGCATGTCCTCATGCAATATATATTACATTAACTCTTTTGGTCATTGAGCTTTGACTTAACTTTGCATGATATCATTTGATAACTTTATATTTCGGCAAAGTGTTTTACTTGAATTGCAACATGGTTGGTTCTTGTGTTACAACCAATTTGTTTTTTGTTGTTGCATTCTATTTTAATCTTTGAACTTTGCATAATGATATTTTGATTATTTTTGCAAAGTATATCTTTATTGGATTGCATGATAGTTGGTTCTTGTGTGACAACCATGATTTTGTTTGTATCCAATTTGTCCTTTAAGCACTTTTTGAAAAGCCATTGTATGCTCATAATAATAATGTAATAGTTAATGTATGTTGGAAGTATGTGGGCTCATGAATATGATATG
>APFE030472999.1:27648-164336 GCA_000404065.3 Pinus taeda | reverse complement strand
AATAATTCAAACTGTACAAGGCAGGGGCCCCCTTCTACCTATAAAATCAAAGCATACTTAAAATTGCATGAATGAAAATCTAATCTACCTTACATTCTACAAAGCAATATTTACAAAATGAAATCTAATCTACTTACATCCTAATGTGCTCCATGACATCTACTTCACATCTCCTTCCATGTTGAGAACATCAAAGCTTTATTCAATTTCTTCAAAAGTGCAAAGTACAACAAAGTTCTCCAAGGCTTTCAAAAGCCATCAAGGAAGAACTACACTAGAAAGACTAAAAAGACTTAAAAGACTCTCATAGGCTAAGCTTAAGAACTAACTAATGAAGGAGAGAGATCTCCTATTTATACAAAAAGATGAGAGCCATCTCATTAATGATAATCCACGAATTTCTCCCTCTACCTCTAGAGTCCTAATCAAAATAGGAACTGATAAGACGCATGTCTTTTAGAGTTACAATACAATTAGGAGATGTGACACATATCCTCATGATCCCATGATTCTTTCCAACCAAATTCGAATTTGGCCTTAGAGTGCCACATAAGGGTCTTCTAGAAGTCTCCTTTCAACCTACACATGTCAACAAACTCAACCCATTTGTTAGGTATAAGCATATGCACATTATTTTCTAATGTTTAACCATAAATTCACTTAAAAGGCTTAGAAATAATAAATATTGGAAAAACATAAAGGTAGCCCAATGACAATGAAAGTGGGATGAATGTAGTGACATAGTAGTGAAATAGAGGTGAAATGGAGGTGATATAATGGACATAATAGTGAAAGTGTAATGGAAATGAATGACATTTTCAAGACTCAACATACCCCCCAACTGAAGCTATTACATGTCCTCATGCAATATATATTACATTAACTCTTTTGATCCTTGAGCTTTGGCTTAACTTTGCATGATATCATTTGATAACTTCATATTTCTGCAAAGTGTTTTACTTGAATTGCAACATGGTTGGTTCTTGTGTTACAACCATTTTTTTTTTGTTGCATTCTATTTTGATCTTTGAACTTTGCATAATGATATTTTGATTATTGTTGCAAAGTATATCTTTATTGGATTGCATGATGGTTGGTTCTTGTGTGACAACCATAATTTTGTTTGTATCCAATTTATCCTTTAAGTACTTTTTTGAAAAGTCATTGTATGCTCAAAATAGCAATGTAATAATTAATATATGTTGGAAGTATGTGGACTCTTGAATATGATATAGACATGGAAAAATATGAAGATGAATGTATTCCCCCCAACTGATGGTATTGGCAATTTTATGAAATGAGGAAGAGAAATGTTTTTCCAACAATTATCATTCTAGCTTTTTATGGAATTCTATGGTCAAAAGTTAGAAAATGACGTAACTTCACTTACCCTTTAGAATGGATGAGTTGTATGTGTGGTGGCTGCAAATTTCTGATCATATTCTTCTTCAAGTGGCTGAACAAGAGGAGTCATGGATAAAGAGATAAGATGACTTTTTATTCCTTCTATTAAAACTTGTTGAATCTGCTCCAAAATACTGAAAATAATAGTCTTCATGTCTTCAAAACTCATTGGCACAATTCCTACTATGTGAAAAGATGTTTTGATGTCGAACATAGTAGGAAATTGTTGGCTTAGTGGCCATTAATGGATGCCACTAGTCAACACGAGAACTCTCACCATTGATGACAATGAGAGTCAAGATGCCCAAACACATCTTGCTAGGTATGAATGAATTTGTCGATGTCGAGTCACCTAGAAGATCTGATGAACAAGGGACATTAATGTATTCCCATTGTTTATCAGCATGAGGACTTGCCATTAAGGCATGCAAGCCTCAAGGTGTTTTTACAAAGAACTTAGACTCAAAGGACTATGGACTCAATAATTTGCATTGAAGCAGGGCTTATTTGCGGAATGAAAATGACAGGAAATGGAAGATGGCAATGGAGAACAGAAATGGCAATGGGCAATAAGCACGTGAATGAGCCTCTTACTTTTATTTGTGGATTATGAATGGCCAAAAAGAGATAGAAAGTGCATGTGAATGTAAATGGAAAGTATGAAGTGAAATGACGTGAGTGGTTTATTATGAAGTATGGATGTGATGGAGACAATAGTATCTGAAGTTTTTCAAGTGTTTGGATCTGATTTTGCATCAACATATTTCCTCTTTGTTGTTGATCATCCTCTTATGAAACAAATTGGTCTCTTAGAGAGACACCCTTCTCTTGTAGTCATTTGTCCTTCCTCCTGGAACCTGCAAAAAAAAAAACTAATACTTCTTCTGCAATGGAATGTAAGATTATCAAAGGAGAGAGGTGATCAATCTCTCTAGTTATGATATTTACACACGAAACTAAGAATTTGTATTAATGAAACAAGTCTTCAAAGGAAAAATCAAAAGAATTTATACATGCTTTGGAATTGGTGCCCGAAGTTGAATGTTGCTTCTTTTCAACAATTTATTTCATTATTTACCGTTTCAAACTCTAATGATAGATTTCTCATTGTTTATATCTTGTTGAGATCTTTCCAATGATACTTGAATCATCAAAATCTAATTTTGCATGAGAAAGTTAGGCTGATTTGAACAATGAGGTTTTTTTTCAATCTGCGGAGTTGGACTTCAGCTGTAGAATGTGCACAGTTTCTGTAGCTAAAAATCTTGAATACAAAGTTAGTCATTCATCTTTCATCATCAATCCAAAATTAATCAATACCTTCAAAAAAGTGAGCAAATAACTTATTCATTTCATTGGTTCAAAATTATTATTTGTTTTCCTGACATGCAGTGACTTAGTGTGGCGACTTAGTGATAACACACAACTTGACTTCTCTTTGACCGAGGTCTTTTTCATCGAATTGGATCAAATGAATAGGACACCATCCATATACTAACATTTTCCCATCTACCCATGTGGCTTGTTTTGCTTGATAACACCTACAACCTAGAGTTTAACAAAAATAGCTGTGGAAAGTTAAACCAGCTGCGGAAAGTTGAATCAGCTGCGGAAAGTGGTTGAAACAGTCAACCATCAGTTTTCTGATTTAAGTTATTTCTTCATTGTCTGCATGTAGAAACTCTTTGAATGGTAATGGCATATGGAGCAAAACAGTTTCAGCGATGGAAATGGAATACCAGGGTACCTATTGTTGGAGAGGTAAATCCCCTCTACGGATAGAGGCGATCCCTACTAGCCCAAAGGGGGTCTAGCAACAATCAAACAATGCTACACTGCAGGTTCCTAGTTGTAATTAACAAGTGGTTAAAAGAAACCTACTTGGATTCCAACGCTACGTTTGTTGAAGAGATGATCCTCTCGCTCCTTCGCTCCATCCAATCACAGTCCTCCACTATCCTCGTGGACGGACACCTGCACAAGCAAAGAGAGAGCAAACACAAGCGTAAAATCTACTAAAAACAACTATGTATCAGTCAGGAAGGATACAATTTACATTAATCATTCATAGGACAAATGGAAATGGAACCATAAGAGTAGTCATCTATCTTTATTAATCAGAAAATAGAGTAAGGTACAACCGAAGTCCTGACGCTGAGTCCTTCTCTAGAGGGTCCAGCCAGCATGTCTTCCAAGCATTCACCTTTGAAGTAGATCTCCCAAGTCAAAGAGGTCTCTCTCTCACATACAAGGCAACAAGTTCTTAACCTTCCTCAAGCTCAAAAGCAATCCTCACACAACACACCAAATGCCTATAAAGAGCAGCACTAATGCACTAAGAATTCCTCTATCAAAGTCTATATGTTCCAAACTAGCTGCTCATGGGAAATGGAGGAGGCTTATAAAGGAGAAGGAGTCTCCATGAATAGGTAAAGAATGAGCTTTCCCCCAAGATAAGTGGATGATCAGTCGAACAAACATGCCAGAGAAAGGATGGCGACCTCAACAATGCTAAAAGCCAAGTCTGGAGTCATCTGGAAGGCTGGCTGTTAGAACAAATTCGCCTAAACAGGATCAGCGCGGGTGCAAAACTGGGTTGATGCGCTGGCATCGCAGATCAATTGTAGAAGAGGTCTGGTTAGCGCTCAATGATACAAGCGGAGGGTGCGCTGTCCGTGAAATTGGACCAGTGCGGAAAACACTTGTGCTTCCACGCTGGCAGCGCAGCAATTACATTAGCCTCCGCCAGTCAGCGCGGTTATTTTAGAAACAGACGCGATGATTCAATAAACTTAGGCAAAGAGGGTTTTTAGCCACTTTAGAGGGCATGGTCAAGGTGAATGTGACTTTATGGCACAGTAGGGAGACTGACATGGTGGCAGTGACATTTTACTGTGTAACACCTACTCTTGTGCTGCTCATATTTTTTTTTTTTTAGATATACCCGAAGTGTCACTTTCCTACTGCCTTCTGAATCATAAACCTTGAAGATGAATTTAACCTTTTGGTTACTTAGCAATTAGGCACGGGAACAATTTTAGAGCACTTTGACTATCAAAAAGATGCTTATACAAGAGTGCAAATATGCAAGAGCTAGTATGCAGAAATTATAGATTATTTTCAAGATCAAACGAAAACCAATGATTTCAAGAATACCATTATAATGCACCAGACTTAAATATGATTCAGATCAGCCCACAATTAGCATGCAAACAGTCCCAAAATCTTATTTGAAAAACAAACAAGATAATACTTATTGAGCCTTTAAGTGTATTAGGATTGTCATAACTTATTTTCAGGACCAAATTTCGAAGATTACCCTGTTGTAGCAGTTATATCAAACTTCTGAAATACACAAGACTGCTAAGGAAAATGAGCAGCAAAGCTTCAACTTATAGTTTTATAAAAAACTGAAGGCACATCATGATAAAACCTCCACTCCTTCCAGTTTCTAAATCGTAAAACAACCCATTTCCTTTTGCTGTCATGCTTCTATTTTCTATTGTCTGTGCCCTGTCCAGTGTAAAATATGGACGATCATCCGAGTTGGCCAATTTTGTCTACTTCATTCACATTTTCACCAGCGAGAAATTGAAAGTACCATCTAAATCATACGGGGCTGGGGAAATAAGGCGGTTCCAAGTATATCTTGTTGAGTTCGTCGAGTCTGTAAGAGGATCTCTTCATCTCCACGCTGCCCATTATCGTAATCACCAATTGAAAACAGAGTGATGCTGAAAGAATAAATCAAGAAATATGGATGTAAAAGAGTCATATTCGACTTGGTTAAGTTCTATTAAATAGGTGGAGTGGAGAAAAATGACAGATCCGTTTGGAAGAGGCGTACTCAACTCGTTCACGTAATGGAATTAATTCACTAAGCAGAGTTGTCTTCAATTGGGATTACAGGTGTTAATGAGTTACAAACAGGTGGCATTAAGGGCAGAAAACGTGGTAGAGTAGGTGCCAGCACATAATCAAATTAGAATTCCCTCTCTCAAGCACGCAGAATTAAATCATAGCCAGTTCATTAATTAAAATTCCGTTTTTTTCACGCGGCAAGCAGAAATGCGTTCCAGAGAACCGAGGATATCTCCCAAACCGCCAAGATTTTTTAAAAACCATTTCTGGGTTATCTAACTGACCCTACTAGAGAAAAAACCCATGTTTTCTTTTTTTCAAATTCATCTCTGTTTGGCCAAATCATGCATCTGAAGTTTGACATTTTTCTTTGTTTTACGTTTTTCCTCAGTTGTTGCATTTGCCCTGTAAAATCAATTTCAAGATAAATTTGTTTTCAGATGCAATCAACGACAAATAAATTAGTCATTTTCAGGGAGAGGACGTCGTTAAAAATGTTTCCTATCATATTAAGCAAGTGCTGAGATCTATTCTAGCTAGAGCAACTCAGAAGTTTGTTTCAAACGCTTGCTAAAGAAACAATGGATTCAAATTTGATGCAAATCCATGTGAGGTTGGAAAAGACTTCAAGTTCTGATCTAAGGAGTAAAAAAAACATCCTATTTTTTTTATTGGTCTTTGAGATAAGATCATATGGCAGGCCAAGACCAAAGTCATAGTCATTTATGTGCCTCCGTATGAAGTACCAATACAATACCGAGAGTAGCATTATAACAAGCAGTGCAGCAGAGAAACCCAACCCAATTTTAGCACTTAACAGATAAGCCAGGCTTTTTCAAAAAGTATGGACAATCTAGTAGAGATGGCACTCCATAAAAGGCGTGACTTTCTCATAAATGTTAGTAGGCATCTCCACATAGGTATGTTCTCAGTTGGGATGTTCTGGCTGTATGAAGGATTTTCACTGCTAATTACAAGAGTGAGGCAAACAACTAGAGGAGGCTTTTGTAGATTTTATATTTATTTTATTTTATTTTTATTTTTCTTATTATTATTTTTTTTAAATGTTTTAACAGGGTTCGTTTTGAGGTCAAAACTTGAACAGGGATGCAGATTTTCTTGTTGAAGCCACAGTGAAAGCTAGGATTCAAGATAGCCATTGATTGTTTTTATTTTTTTCTCTCTGAAATTGTAAATTTTTATAAGGATTAATGATTTTCAATTACAGGCAGCAAAGACTTAAAGGAAAACATGCTAAAAGCAGGACTTTGACTGAGGTCTTAGGCTGATTTTTTATCAATCTGGGCTGGGTGACTATGATAGGATCCATGTCGGTACAATTTTGGAGATGCCCATGTGGTCGGTTTTTTCATTGGACGCCTGTAACCTGCTAAACCTTGAAATCAGCTGTGGAATTCTCAACTAGCTACGGAATCAGGCCACATTCCGCAGCTAAGTTGCAAAATCTTATTAAAACAAGATACAATGTTTTGAGGACCACTATAAACCATAACCAGTCAATTTTGGACAGTTGAACCTATCAAAGCAGTTGGGTTTCATTATTTTTTTATTTTTTTATATATTTTTTTTATTTATTTTTTTTAATCAATTGAAATGATGAAGTTTATTTTGTCTCCTTTTTTTCTTTTTTCTTTTTTTTAACATAACAATTCTTTTTCTGATCCTCCAGATCACACAAAGTGCAGGAGGAGAGCATACTTAAGAATTATTAATTTTTTTATAACGATCCTTTTTTCTGATCCTCCAGATCACACAAAGTGAAAGAGGAGAGGATACTCAAGAATTATTAATTTTTTTAGATGTAAGAAATAAGGTCTCCTAATTACACTTCCTCGCCAACGGTTCCAAAATGTGTAGTCAATTTAATGTCTTAAATTGCTCTACATAAATTATCAATCCGGGTATCGTAAACTGATGAAGTGTGGTGCACCATATGTGCTTAGTTAACCTTTTTCTTACTTCGTTGTTTTATAGATTTTATTTTGTTTTGGGGTTTTGTTTTTGTTGGTTTCCTAAAGTGTCTAATGAAAATGGAAATCCTATTCTAAGGTCTTAAGAATACTTTTAAAATTCAAGTATGTGTAGAGATTTCAAGACAAGGTTTATGTCCCTAATGGTAACTTCCAAAACTTAGCACTTCAAAAGATCTCAAAACATGTTATTGATCAAATCAGTACTTCAACAAAAGTGTAATTGTGCAGCTACTTCAATCAAACAAAAGATGAAATAATGATCATGAAATCACTGTCTCTGTTGCTTGTCTAAATACGGAAATAAAATTTAAGCTATTTCACTCAAACAAATCAAAAACTGCAAACTAATAAAAGTAAAATCAAATCACAACACTCATATTTCGATCCCTCGCTAGTTAGTCTCGCTATGGCTTTCGGAGGTAACCGTTAATGAAATGAGTGAGTTGATATCTAAACTAACTAACAAAGCAAATGAATAAGACTGAAATTGAAAAGCTAAAAAAACAAAGTTAGCAGATAGGCAAATCTCATGTCACTATGTAAAGAAAAACTAATCTACAATCAATTGGTTGAACACACTTACATGAATTAAAATTGCCTGAATGGAAAATCTAATCTATCAAACTTAAAAGCAATCAAATGACATAATGAAATCAAAGAAAAATTACAAAATGAAATCTACTCTACCTTACATTCTAATGTGCTCCATGACATCTACTTCACATCTCCTTCCATGTTGAGAACATCAAAGCTTTATTCAAATTATTCAAAATTACAAAGTACAACAAAGTTCTCCATCAAAGTTCTCCAAAACTTTCAAAAGCCATCAAGGAAGAACTACAAACTCCAAGTTAAAAGAAATAACAAATGAAGGAGAGAGGTCTCCTATTTATACAAAAAGATGAGAAGCCATCTCATTAATGAGAGTCCATGAATCTCTCCCTCTACCTCTAGAGTCATAATCAAAATAGGAACTGATAAGACACATGTCTTCTTAGAGTTACAAAATAATTAAGAGATGTGACACATATCCTCATGATCCCATGATTCTTTCCACTCAAATTCGAATTTGGCCTTAGAGTGCCACATAAGGGTCTTCTAGAAGCCTCCTTTCAACCTACACATGTCAGCAATCTCAACTCATTTGTTAGGTATAAGCATATGCACATTATTTTCTAATTTTTAACCACAAATTCACTTAAAAAGGCTTAGAATTAATAAAATTTGGAAAAACATAAATGTGGCCCAATGATAATGAAAGTGGGATGAATATGGTGACATAGTAGTGAAATGGAGGTGAAATGGAGGTGATATAAATGACATAATAGTGAAATTGTAATGGAAATGAACGACATTTTCAAGACTCAACAGATCTCCTGGATCTGTTTAATGAACCTACTTGCCTTGTCCACATCATTGTGCCCATCAACTGTGGTATCTTTACCAAAGACAAAATCCAAAGGAGACCTTGGTATGAAACCAAATCAAGTCTCAAAATGAGATCTCCGTGTAGAAGAGTGTTTTGCTATGTTGTAAGCATGCTACACATAATGCAAATGTTCATCCCAAAGCTTAGGATGTTTGCTGCAATATCCTCTAAGCAACTGGACTATCCTGTTAACTACTTCTGTCTGACCATCGGTTTGTGGATGAAAAGCTATGCTTTTCTTCAGTTGGGTCCCCAGTAGCTCCCACGGACTTGACCAAAACTTCCCCACAAATCTGGTGTCTCGATCAGATACAATAGAAGTGGGTAATCCAAAATGAACCCATTACATGTTCAAAGAATAATTTTGCAGTTTGTTCAGCTGTAATATGCTTATTATAAGGTATCAAAATGCACATTTTGCCGAGCCTGCCCACAACCACATATAGATAATCATGACCTTTTCTAGACTTAGGTATTCCCCCAACAAAATCCATGGAAACACTTTCCCAAGAGTGAGAAGGAACTAGCAATGGAGTGTACAGGCTTAGTTTTCTATTGTTGGGCTTGCTTTTAGCAGACATAGTACACCCTCTCACATATCTAGAAATTGTCTCATTCATTTTTGTCCAATAACAAAATCTTTGCAACTGTGCAAATGTTTTACTTACCCCAAAGTGACCTGATATCAAAGAAGTGTATGCCTCTCTAACTATCATTACTCTCTCTATTTGTGGAATGCAAAGTTTCCCACAATGATATAAGAGTCGGTCCTTTACATGATAATCCAATTCTTCTACTCTTTTGCCTCGACTCAAAGTTGCATATACATATTTAAAGTCTATATTTCGAGCATATTGTTCAATGTAGCTTTCATGTAGTACAGAATTATGCTTAAGTATAGTAGATGCATTTATAATGCGTCTACATAACATGTCTGCAACTTTGTTATGTATGCCCTTACTATATCTGATGACTAAATGAAATTGTTGTAGAAAACCCATCCACCTGTAATGTCTTGATTGCTACAATTTAGTTTGGGAGTACAGATATTGAAGTGGTTGATGATCAGTATGTATTATTGTCTCTTTGCCCATTAAGTAATGTTTCCACTTTTTCACACTCTAAACTAATGCATACAATTATTTATCATATATAGGATAGTTAACTACTACAGAATTAAAAGTCTTAGAACTATAACATATGGGTTTACCATGTTGTGTCAACACTGCTCCCATGGCATAGTCACTGGCATCTATTTGGATCTCAAATGGTCTTTGTAGATCAGGCAGTGCTAGTACAGGTGAAGTACTAATCTTTTCTTTCAAGGTATCAAAGGCTTTCTGATGTTTGTCTCCCCACTGAAACACCTTGTTCAATCATGTTAAAGCATGTAAGGGAGCTGAAATTGAGGAAAAGTTAGAGATGAACTTCCTCCAATATTGTGTTGCTCCTAAGAACCTTCTCACTTCTATAGCAAACTTGGGTTTAGGCCAGTTTACAATGACTACCACTTTAGATGGATCTATTTTCAATTCACCACCCCCTACTATATGACCCAAATAATCTAGAGATGTTTTGCCAAATTCACATTTGGAGAGTTTAACATAAAGTTTTTCTCTTTTCAAAACATCTAATGTTTGCTTAACATGCTTTAAGTATTTCTCCCACGTTTTACTATAAATCAGAATGTCATCCAGATACACAATAACAAAATCATCAAGAAAAGGCCTGAGTACATCATTCATTAATCGCATGAAAGTAGCAAGGGCATTGGTCAAGCAAAAGGGCATAACCAGCCACTCATACAATCCTTGCTTTGTTTTGAAAGCAGTCTTCCATGCATCTTGCTCTGCAACTGTGACCTGATGGTATCCACTGTGCAAATCCAGCTTGGTGAAATAGACAACTTCCTTTAATTGATCTAAAAGATCATCTATGTGAGGAAGGGGATAATGATTTTTTATTTTTATCTTATTCAATGCTCGGTAGTCAATGCGCATTCTCCACGAGCCATCTTTCTTTCTCACCAAAATGATTGGTGACCCGCATGGTGATGTGCTAGGCCTTATGAACCCCTTCTCGAGCAACTCCTGCACCTGCTTCTTGATTTCAATATTCTTTAAAGCAGACAACCTGTATATTCCAATGTTAGGCAATGGAACATCTTACTGCAAAATAATATCATGTACTATTTCCTTTTTGGGTGGCAGACCTTTAGGTTCCTGAAACATGACATCATACTCTGAAACAATATTTTCTATATCAGCTTGCTGCTTAACATTACAGCCCTCAAATACATTTGTTTGATCAAGTTTCTTTTCCTTTACAACCATTAGTAACAATTGTTTGCATGAATTTATCATTCTTTTCATCTACCCTGAGTTTATGAGAGTATAATTATTCTTGAGCTTGTGAGCTCTTACAAAGTATTCGATTCCATCTTTAACAAGTAGGTACTTGTTCTCATCTCTATATAAAATAGCTTTTCTGCCATACAAGTAAGGACTTCCTAAAACAATTCCACATATATCCAAAGGAATTATGTCTAACTCAACCTCATCTACAAATGTTGACCCAAAAGAAAACTTGAGTTTGCACTATCTAGTCACTTGTAGTTGTGCTTTATCATTCAACCATCCTAATGGGTATGTTTTCTTGTGAGGTGTAGTTGCTAATCCTAATTTCTTTACAATTGCTTCAGAAATCAAATTTACTTGTGAGCCACTATCAAACAACGTATCAACCTTTTGATATTTGGAAATAACTTGAATATGGAAAAGCTCATGCCTTTTTCTCTCATGTTCTTCATCAATAACAGATTGAGCAGAATTACTAGTAGATGCTTAAGAATTCTTACCTTTTATACCTGTGGCTGCAATGATTGTTTCATCTCCCGAGTCTGACCCCAAATCTTTTTTAATAGTTGCAGCAGTCTTCTTCTTCTTTCCCTTGGACTTCTTAGGTCTCAGCTCTGGATGCAAAACCCAACAGTGCTCATCACCATGCCCCTCCTTTTTACAGTGAGTACATGAAGCTTTTCTTTTCTATGCAGTGTTCACCTTCCTTAATTTCCACTTCTGCTTCCTTTTATCCTTTCTCTTGCTTGCAGTGGGTTGGGATGGTCCCCCAACTTCTGGATTTCCATTCTTTCCTCTAGCTTCTAGATGACTAGCTTGTACAGATACCTCATCTATACTAGTGGGATTAAACATGAGGATGGTATGCCTCATGTAGCTGTGTAGACCACCAATGTACCTCAAAAGAGTCTCTGGTGAGTCTAATGAGATCCCTAGAAGTAATTATCTCTTTCTAAATTCCTAAGTGTACCATTGCACAGTTTTCCCTTTCAACTACTGAAGAGTTTGCCAACTCATCATGGCTTGTTGCATGTTGGCCAATGGATAGAATTGCTTCTTGATTGCAGAAACAAAGTCACTCTAGACAGAGATAGTCTTACCATGTCTTTTCATGTTAGCTTGGGTTCTGCCTTCCCACCAAACCAAGGTAGTGCCTCCTAGGTGTAGGCTTGCCAACTGAATTTTTCTCTTGTCTGAATCGATGTTCTGTAATCTGCAATACACATCAATTTGTCTGATCCAATTGTCCAAGTTTTCATCATTTAACTCTCCATCATATATAGGCAAGTCAAATTTAACATCTAGCTTGATCAAAGATGCTTTCTTGTTATGCACAGGGCTATTAGGAGGTGTGAGAAAGCTTTCCTCTTTCCTTTTTCCCTTTGAGTGGTCATGGGAATGAAACTCATATTCTTCTTTATCTTGTTTAGAACCTAATGAATCTTCATCATTATGCTTTCTAAAGTCCCTATACATTTCTCCTACCATAGGCTTTATAGCTAGGAAACTTTCTATGAATTGAGCGTCTAGCCCCACACAACCTTCTTCTGACATTGTCTTCTAAGGATAGACTCTCCCAATTTCAAGATTAGTTTTGAACAACTCTCCTTCTCCTAATTGGAGCTTTGATCTAGTGAGCATTCAATAGCTAAACCAACACAAGCTTGTTTAACCTTACATCCTAGTGATATGATACCACTTGATCTGATAATCACCCTATGAGTGATCTCAATTAAGAATTATTAAATGAAGGTATTACAGACTCATATGGTGGTGTATGTGTCTATGTTATTTAAGCAACGGATCGATCAAATTGCAAATACACACACACTTGAAATGGAAAATAGCAGAGAAATACAGTAAGCAGATATAAGAACACAAGAAATTAATAAGGAGTTCACCGTATCCTCCAGGGCTACATCTCTGGTCCAGCGCTCAGTGGTGGCCTTCTTTTATTGTATCTTGAAGCAGAGAATTACAATGAAGGAGCTCAATATGAGTCTCCTAAAACAGATTGGCTTGGCAGGGTGGTTCTTGGATTCCCAAAGCCACTAGAGTACACAGATTCTTTTCCTTGCCATCTCTTTGACCTCTCTAGTCTGACAAATCCTCTCAGGGATGGCTTGAATATCTCAAGCTCTCTGGTGCTCGATTCTGCCTTTGGTCAACTCAGCCCTCTATCTTCTTACTGCTTTTTGTTTCACTAGTTCCTCCCTTCTCTGTCTTCTGTCTTCAGTGTTTCTCTCCCGATGTTTTTCTGTTCTCTGTTCATGGATTTAAAACCATTTGATCTCATGACAGTTCGCTTCCTCTTCTACCTCCATCAGATCACCTACTTGCAGTTGCGCTTGGAGTTTCCTTTTTCGGCACCATCATCGGCCTCACAGGGAGTGGCCACTTGTCCTCCTACAAACTGCTCCAGCCTTCCTCGTTAGTTCGTTTCTTCAGTTACATCATGGAATGAGTCATTTGCCACCGTGGTGGTCAATTTGGACTTCAAATTATTTCATATCACAGCTTAATCCCCTGTTAGTTTTGTCTTCTCCATCGGGCGCGATCTCAGCTATTAGATTTGGAGCCCCTAGATCTGACACTGTTCGCTCGTCCTGCCCGGTTGACTAGCTCAAGATGATCCACGCACGCACCTCGCAAAATGGACGAAGGTCTATGGGGAAGAGACACAGCCTAAATGGGTACACTTATTCTACCATACCTTGGATATCATACCCATGAACTGGTATACTGAGCCAGAACTCCGACATGATACAAGCGAATGGGATGTCTTGCGCGAGGGATTTTTTCTAACATTCACATTTGAAGACTAGTGGTCAGATATTGTTGATGATGCGCTGCAAGCAGTAAAATCTACCATCTTCAAAATACCTTAGGAGCCACTGGAAATGATTCAACTAGTATGGGAGACCTAGTTAAGCAGCACCGTAGAATATTATAACGTGCAGGTAGAGGACGATGATGATGACCCCAATATTCCAGAAACCAAAGGTTGTCGTGAGGTTTGGGGACCACCAATTGAGGATCCTAAAATCACCATGCCGCAGAAAACAAAGCAAGTAAACATTGGCTCAGAAGCGGAGCTGAAGTATACGACACTTGAGGATTATTGTGATGATGCTACAGTAGATAAGGTCGCTGAGTTACTCCGCGAGTATCAAGACTTGTTCCCAACCAAAATCACGAACTTGAAAAGGATCATTGGCGATTTAGGGATGAAGAAGATCACTCTGAAACTGGATGTGAAGCTAGTTAAGCAGCGGCCTTACCGATTGAACCCAAAGTATAAAGAAAAGGTCCACTTAGGTCAATTCGAAACTTGTACCATGGGCCTGTTTCCTGTACTTCACTACGTCTACCCCTTACTGATCGATTGAGTCATGAGCCAATATAGTACAAAATCGATATTGATAAGCAGTACCAGGAGAAGAACCAAAAGCAGAACCAGGAGCTGACCGGCGTAGTTCCAGATCCAGTAGCTTATAGAGAAGGATCCGAGCAAGCATCAGTAGTAGAGAAAGCAGCATAATACCTTACAGTTGTGAGAGAGGCAGCACCTTGCCTACTAGTATCCATTCCATTTAGAGATCCAGATCGAGAGCCAGATCCAAAGCTTGGTTTTAGAGATCGAGTAGCTTAAGTACCACTAGCAGATTATGCCGTATATTATGCCTTTGTTTCACCAGTTGGTAAAGAAGTTGATACTGTCGATTAAGCTGTTACATAACCTGTACCAGTAGAAGCATCAGTAGCTAAGGCATAGACAAATGGATAGGCATCAGAGCCACAACAAGTTAGACAAAATGATCCCAGCCATAATTATTGAACCAGTAGAAGAATCTGATTGGGTGAGTCATATGGTAGTGCTGGAGAAAAAAAACAGAAAGGCGAAATAAGAATATGCGTGGACCTCAGGAAGCTTAACGACGCCTGTTTTCATGATCCATTCTCGACACCATTCACATATGAAGTATTGGAAAATGTTGGCAGTCAACAAGCTTACTCATTCACAAATGGCTTCTCAGGGTACCATCAGATCAAAATTTCGCCGAATGATAGGAGCAAAATAACCTTCACAACCGAATGGGGCTCCTTTCAATACACTTTCATGTCCTTTGGCCTGAAGAGCGCGCCTGCCATATTCTCGTGCATAATGGTAGTGGCATTCAAAGAATACATCCACAAGTTCTTGGAAGTCTATCTGGATGATTGGACTATCTTTGGATTAGTTAAACACCATGTTGCAAGCCTACGTTTCATGTTGGATACTTTCTTCCGATACCAGATTACGCTAAATCTTAAAAAGTGCACCTTCCTCATTCCCTTTGGAAACCTGCTAGGCCATGTGGTCTACAAGCAAGATCTGATGGTGGACCCCATGAAGATTGTTGTTATTCTAAATGTGGAAGCACCGTGCAGTTTCAAACAACTACACACTACTTTGCGGCACACGGGTTACTATCAAATGTTTATCAAGAGCTACGCCCAAATAATAGCACCAATGGAAAAAATATTGAAAAAGGATGCTACATATTGTTGGAATGATGATTGTATGCAAAGTTTGGATCTTCTCAAGGAGAAAATAGCATATGCTCCCATCTTCGCCTTCCCAAAATGGGATGTGGAATTTCATGTACATGTTGATGCGTCGTGTATTGCACTGGGAGTTGTACTCATGTAGGAAGGCACGGAAGACATGGATCACCCGATTGAGTTCGCGAGTTCGCAGCTGTCCAAAGCTGAAAAGAACTACTCTACCACTGAGTGCAAAGGGTTGGCAATCGTGAACGCATTCCAGAAATATCGACACTATTTACTTAGCAGGCACTTCAAGATGTATACCGATCATTCTGTGTTGAAATACCTGGTGAACAAGCCTATGTTGTGGGGGCGCATATGCAGATGGCTTCTATTGTTTCAAGTATATGATTTTGAAGTCATAGTCAAGCCAAGACACATCAATGCAGGACCTGATCACTTGTCATGAATAGAGACAGTTGAGGAACCAACAAATTTGAAGGAATAGATGGAAATTTCAAAGATATAATCCATTTTTTAACCACGGGGAATGCGCCAAAGGAATACTTTTTCCAATAGAAGAAGGAATTGGTGGTACACGTGGCAGACTTTTCTGTCATCGCAGGGCACCTCTAAAAAATGGGAAATGATGAGATACTGCGAAGATATGTACCTTAATTTGAGCAAGGACAGATCCTCATGGAAGCCCATGGAGGTGCTACAGGAGGACACTATGCAGGACAGGCGACGACACAAAATATCCTTTGGTTGGTTTTTGGTGGCCAACCTTGCACCAAGATTCGAAAGCCCACTATCATGCCTGCGATATCTGTCAAAGAATTGGGAAACCATCACAAAGGGATGAGATGCCACTCAATCCACAAACAACACTGCAGTCATTCGAAAAATGGGCAATCGACTTTGTGGGATGAATCAACCCATAGGGAAAGACAAGTGCATGCTACATAATCACCACGATAGAGTACTTAACACGGTGGGTGGAAGCACAGCTAGTTAAGGACTGCACAGCCGCTGCAGCTGTAAATTTTTTATTTGAAAATGTGTCAACATGATTTGGGTGCCCAAAAGTCTTAATCAATGACCACGAAGCACACTTCCTGAATGAAACCATTAGCGCACTCACCAAGGAGTTCCAGGTGTATCATCAACAAAGTACATCGTACCACCCACAAGCTAATGGGACAATAGAGGCATTCAACAAAATACTGGGAACTGCACTAACCAAAGTATGTAACGCACAGTGAAATGATTGGGACTTGCGCATACCTGTCATATTATGGGCATACAGAACCACATGCAAAAAATTGACAGGTCAGACACCTTTTCGGTTAGTCTATGGTGCGGAAGCTATCATGCCAATGGAATACATCATATGCAGTTTGCGAATAGCAACACTTACAAGCATGTCAGACCACGAAGCCTTGGAAGAGAGCCTCGCACAATTAGAAGAACTCGAGGAAGAATGATTTATGGTGGGATTTCATCAGCGGGTACAAAAAAAGCATGAAAAGGCTTGGCACGATCGTCATATCAAGTTGTGCACCTTCAAGGTCAACAACTTAGTACTACTGTATGACATTAAATTCGACAAATTCCCAAGAAAGTTCAGAAATACACTGATTGGGACCATATGTGGTAAAAGAGGCCACCGACAAAGGCACGGTCCAACTAGTCAAACTTAATTGGGAACCCTTCCCATGAAAAGTAAACGATAGTTGCCTAAAGCCCTACACAGGTGGGTCAGCTATCTAACTAACCAACCAAAGCATAGTCTTTGCAACCCGAGAAGCCGAACAGGGGTGTGGGACTATAAACACAAGCACTAGAAACCAGTACCAAAGAAGAGAATCGACTCAGACGCAAATGATTCAAGAGTAGAATGGAGCAGATCTAGAAGACAGCGAAACAGTGTGCAGTAGACACCCAAGCTGCGGGAGACCTGCTGGATGGAATTTGTGCAAAGATCCCCACACCAGCACAGTGAGTTGGGATGAGTCCCGATGATTGTGTTGGGGGCATGTTGGGCAGCGGATTCCCCCACAACATGTTTTTGGGGCTTAAAGCCCGAGTTCCGGTCAATGTCATGTAAAGACTCCGCGATGTACAGGAGCGGAGTGCGAAAGTATAGGATGAGTCACAGGGTTCTCCACCCTACGAACTGTAAAATAATGTAAAATTGTGTCGGCATATTATATAAATAGAGTGAGGCTCTAAATGTAAAGCAAGTCTTTTGGGGAAGGATAAAGAAGATAGATGCGAAGGCATGGTTAGAGAATAGAAGTGGATCTGAAGTGTATTGGGTCATAGTAGTAGGAAGAGGCTCTGCAGCTGAGTGCAGAGAGGCCTAGTAGAGTCCACAACTGACTGCACGGACCCCTACAACTGAGTGCGCAAGGTGGAGTTGGGTCTATACTTAAACCAAACTTGAAAAGATCGTTAATAAAGATAAGTTGGATTCAAAATATTGTGCATATGTTCATGGATCTATATTTTTCATATTATGTGTTGAGTCTTGAAAATGTCATTCATTTCCATTACACTTTCCCTATTATGTCCATTATATCACTTCCATTCACCTCCATTTCACTACTATGTCACCACATTCATCCCACTTTCATTATCATTGGGCCACATTTATGTTTTTCCAATCTTTATTAATTCTAAGTCTTTTAAGTGAATTTGTGGTTAAAAATTAGGAAAATAATGTGCATATGCTTATACCTAACAAATGGGTTGAGATTGTTGACATGTGTAGGTTGAAAGGAGGTTTCTAGAAGACCCTTATGTGGCACTCTAAGGCCAAATTCGAATTTGAGTGGAAAGAATCATGGGATCATGAGGATATGTGTCACATTTCCTAATTGTATTGTAACTCTAAGAAGACATGTGTCTTATCAGTTCCTATTTTGATTAGGACTCTAGAGGTAGAGGGAGAGATTCATGGACTCTCATTAATGAGATGGCTTCTCATCTTTTTGTATAAATAGGAGATCTCTCTCCTTCACTTGTTAGCTTAGCTTATGAGAGTTAGTTCTTTAGCTTGGAGTTTGTAGTTTTTCCTTGATGGCTTTTGAAAGCTTTGGAGAGCTTTGTTGCACTTTGTAATTTTGAAGAATTGAATAAAGCTTTGGTGTTCTCAACATGGAAGGAGATGTGAAGTAGATGTCATGGAGCATATTAGAATGTAAGGTAGAGTAGATTTCATTTTGTAAATATTTGCTTTTGATTTCATTATGTCATTTGATTGCTTTCAAGTTTGATAGATTAGATTTTTCATTCATGACAATTTTAATTCTGCAAGTGTGTTCAACCGTGTTGATTGTAGATTAGTGATAACTATTGGCATATTTTCATCTTTTTTATAACTATTGGCATATGAGATCATCTTGTCCTTCATGCTAACTTTTATTTTCTGGAGTTTAAATTCAGCACTGTCCTTTTCAAGTTGTGATTTGATTATTTCTTTTTCTGCTAGTTAGATATCATACTACTCATCAATTTATGATTTCTTTCTGTGGTCAAATGACTATATCAGCAAAGAATCAGAATATTACTAACTGTAGTGTGATTTAGTTGTCATATTGCTTACTCATGGTTGCTTGCCATAAAGTAGATTGAGCTGAATGGTAAAGGACTAGAAGAGTTTAAGTAGTGCGATTAGTTCTTTTATGCAACTTACATTTAGATATCATATTGCTTGACATGTTCATGATTACTTCCCCAAGGTAGATTGAGCTGAAGGGTAAAGGATTTGAAGAATTCAAGTAGTGTAATTAGTTTCTTTTATGCAATTTACTTTCTTGAACAGTTAGATATCATATTGCTTAACTTGTTTATGATTACTTCCCACCAGGTAGATTGAGCCTAAGGGCAAAGGATCTGAAAGGTTAAAGTAGTGTGAATTAGCTGCTTTGCTTTAAGTTTGAGTTTTTTTTCAAGTTTTTTCTTTCTTTTCATTTTCAGCAGCAAGGATACTGGGCCATTGTCATTAGTTCACTATTTGATGCATTTATTTTCTCTTAAGAATTGATTTCATTTTAGTTGTTGTAAAGCTTTCTTTTTAAGCACTTTCAAGTTTGAGAAAATCATTGTAGAAAACATCACCATCTATACTCCATACTTCACTTTCATCCTTGCCATCACACATTAGGGAAAGATAAATCTAAAAACAAACTAAAGTAAGAAAAAGGTTAACTAAGCACATATGGTGCACCACACTTCATCAGTTTACGATACACGGATTGATAATTTATGTAGAGCAATTTAAGACGTTAAATTGACTAGACAGGGACATGTACTTAATTGATAGATTTTTAGATGTAATGAATTTTCTTCCTCCTTGAAGGCTTGATGCTTATCTTCCCTGGATCTTGATGTTCTTCAAGTTTCCTTCTCCAAGTGGACTTGCTTGGTGATGAGATTTGCTTGAAGACTTGTAGCTTGATGTAGGTCCTGCTTCAATCTGCTCTGCTTTGTAGGTGCCTTTATGTAAGGCTCTTCTCCTATATTTGTATACCTCCTTGATGAATGGTTGATTGTAGACCCTTATTTTCCTTGAAGTGATTGAGACTTCTAGGCTTGATGCTTCAACTTTGTAGATGCTTCTCCTTAATGAGTGTTCTTGAGTTGCCCTTTCCTTGATGTCTCACCTTAGCTCTGAAACCATGTTGAAGAATCTAGGGAAAACTAGTGTAGTGCGATTCTTCATTACTTGATAAAAATTTGTGCAGCCTTTTTACTTCTCTTGTTAGATTATTCTTCTTATTATTATTATTATTAGTGCATATGTGTGTACTTCATCAAACTGCTACCAAAGCATAAAAACAAGAACACAAGATGTTGGCTCTCTGCCAGGGCTAAAACCTCTCAACTCTTGAGCAGAAAACCCTTAGTGAATTTATGTTATTGAAGATCCTATTGATCAATACTAAGCCCTAGACCCCTGAAAAAAATATTCTCCAAGCACAAGTCAAGTCTTCACTCCTTTCTGCACCTTATACCTCGACACTTCTTCTGGCACTTTGTCTTCCAACACTTCATCTTCCAATTAGAGTCATTTAACCTTAGAGAGATGGGCTTGGGAGTCCTTGGAGACTTGATCTCTCACCCAAACAATGAACTGTTAGTTGTTTTCATACCCTTACTATACCTTTCACGTGTGGCTATTTCTATCCCTAGAAACAATCCTTTATACTTTGATTTTTTGCTTCCTTACTTCGCTTGAGAGTTCTTCTTCCATGCTAGAGTAGGAGGCCTTGTAGGCCTAGTTTTATCCCCAAACAAAGTGAGATATGAAACTGTGATTTTACTTAAGTGATAGTTACAGGTTTTCCTCCATTTCCTCACACATGTGTTTGTGTAATATGCCCTAGGAAAAAGTCTCTTAACCTTCATTGTTTCTCCTTCTTTCTTCACTACACCTTGTATATCTTTTACCTTGGCTTACTTCATTTCTCCTTGTCTTCTATTCTTTTCAGAATTTAGAGCTCAAGTTATGTGTTGTATGAGGTGTGGAAAGCCTCTATAAATAGAGGTTTGTCCCTCCTTTTTAGGCTGACTTGGTTGTTGCTTGTAGGTTGACTTGTAGAGTAGACTTCGGATGTTTCTTTAGTGGAGTTGTATGCTTGGATGAGCTTATTGATGGTGCCATTGCTTGGAGGAGACTTGTGACTTTGCTTGGAGGTATTCTCTTGACCATGATACATATACATACAAGGTGTAGCATGCCCTTAAGGTATTCAACTTATTCTTTTGACTATTTGACTCACCTATAACACTTTAAATAGTGTTAGACCTATTTCAATAAGCAAGAAACTCATTGACATATATTATAAAAATAATATTTCTTTTCTTGAATAAATACAAATATCAAGAGTACATTTATGAAGACTTAACCTAGTTCCCTTTCCTTCAACAATACCATATCTGGCCATCATCTAACATGTTGAGGGTACTAGGATGGTATGGAATGGTCCATACAATGTTTCAAACCCATGAGAAAACTTATAGGATGAACACAAACCTTCAAACCCCAAACCTTCTTCTTGGAGCAAAAGTGCAGCATAGTTGCATATCACGCCTTCATCCACATGACTTGACCAAAAATTGGCCTTCTAATTGAGCCAAATGGTTTGGAGAGGATATTGACATTCACAAGAACCACTTCATGTCTTCATTCATGGGCCAAATGTGAAAAACCATGATTTCTCCATCAAAATTTAGTGCCTTAGTAAAAGCGCAGCAAGAGAGGATCTTTCTAAGAAAAAATTTCAGTGATAATCACATCAAAATTCATTTGTCGACACATTTCGAACCAACTAATGTGATTCATCATCAGGAAAATATGAAGAATCAGATCATGGAAATGGGCTAAATGGAGAGACAAATCATTCCAATGGCTATAATGGAACAGTTACTTTTGATTGGGTCAAAAATTAGGAGAAATATCATTTTCTATTAATTTAAATAATTAAATAAAATATATATATATATATATATATATATATATATATATATATATATATATATATATATATATATTATTATTTATTTTTATATATATTTGAAATTACGATAAGATTTTACCCAATTTCATAATAAGAGGTTTACTTTTGACTAGACGAAGAATTAGGAGAAAAATTATGTTCATTTATAATTCAATAGATAACTAATTAATTAATTAATTATATATATATATATTATATATATATATATAATCAATCTTGGAATCATGATGAGATTTTTACCCAATCCTTTAATATGAGGTCTAGGATGATTTATTAAATATAAGAGAATTGTAAAAGTATATTATAAATAATGTTGTAATATTATTTTTGATGCAAAGATTAATAAATAAGAAATCCAAAAATGTATTATAAATTACCAAAGTCAAATGGTTGAAAATAAATTAAGTTAAATAACAAAAATAAAAGGTGAATCAACTAAAGGGACAAAATAAACTAACAAAAGGCAAAGGGAACAAAGAGGAAGCAATAAACCCTAGGGGGAAATTAAAATAAAATTAAAAATTAAAAAGGAAAACCAAAGATATCAATACAACCACTTGAATTAAGAAAGGAAAAAAGCTAAGAGGAAAGGGCAGGGATCCAACAACTGCTAATTTTCTAGCCGTCGTCCTTCTTTAGATTACTTTGTCTCCTTTCAATTTCAATGTCCTCCCTAAACTCACAGTAATCAAATTGAGAAATCCTCGCAATAACCCGAGCCTCCTCAATGCATATATGATGCTTAGTGTTTTCTCTATGTTCCACCAAAGCTGAAGAGCGCGTACTCTCTTGCTTGATCTCGGTTGCGTGCTCATTAATCCTCTGGTTTATAGAGCAGCCAATTTCACCAATATATGGGGTTCCACAAGAACAGGGGATAATATAAACATCTTTCATATCCTTGGGTTTCACTGGGTCTTTTATATATTTTAAGGAACTTCAAATGGTGTTAAGGGGTCGAACATTTGAGGGAACATTATGCTTCCGCAGGATTCTTGCAATAGACTTGTCTGAGGTCCCGTGGATGAAAGGGAGATGCGCCCCTAAAATCCAATCATTGGGGTCTTTCTTAACCTTAGGACCTTTTCTATCTTTAAGGAAAGATGAAAGACCCTGATGCCTACTATATCCATTATAAACAAAAACATTAAGGAGATGGGTTTTCTCTTTAGAAAGGTGGTTTTCGTAAGAAATTCTCAATGCACGGGCAGCTAACATGCTGAGAACACCTAGATTTTGAGCAGGGAAATGATGAGACTTTGCATGAAGATACTACTCAGTATGAGTTTTCTTCAAAAATAGATGGTGGGAGAAATAACCCTCATCCTTCTTTGAAATAAGGACATCAAAGAAAGGCAGCCAACCATCAACTTCCTACTCCAAAGGATGTGCAGCAACTCATTGGTTATCATGCTTCCAACCATCTTTTGGAGTTCTGAACATGTTGGGCAGGTGGAAGACAACCCATACAACACTGGAAACATGTTTAAATACCTTTTCTTAAGTTTCAAACCTCCATCTTTGAAAATTACCCCTCACAGCAGAAGCACAGCAAGTTGCAGTTTATGTGGGTTGGGGGCTCGTCCAAGTGCTTTTCTTGGTTTTAAAAGGTGAATTAGGTTGCATACAACATGAAATATATCATAAAGGAAATATTGGAACCTTTACATGGTCGTTATGATCAAGAACGCCCTCAAGTTGCAGAAGCGCACTGACTGTCCAGAAATGTAGTGACCCCTACATACAAAGTGTAGTGGCTCGCTTGTTGATGTCTGGAGAATTTGAGGAGGATGAAAAATGAACATGGTGGATTTTTGAAAGTTTAAATGTTCCTATTTAATCCTCCATATGTTCTAGAGCTTTCCTTGAGTTGCAATGATGACCCTCTTTTAAAAACGCAACACATTTAGAAAAATACAACACCTCCTATGATGGTAAGGGTATGATATTTTCAATTGAAACCTATTGAATCATGACACCTAACTCTTCCATTAACTCGTCCACTCACCCGTGAAAAGACAAAACTCACTCATCAAATGATGGAAAACTAACCCCACCACTTGCTTTATTCATGACTTGAATGACACAAAACCCTAGAATTTGATAAAATTAGACCCCTTCAAGAGTTTAACACCTTGAATTTTATTGACCATTCAGACTTAGAATTAGACCCTTTATTCTAAACAGAAACTTTAGACATTGATATTTATAAGATCATGGCTAAAAATTACAAATTAACCAAAATACATAGAAAAACCAAATTGACTTTCATTACTATGATATAGGACTCTAACATTGGTTCCGTTGGGGATGGCATCCTCCCTCTGAGGTGCCAAGAACACCATAGACCACGTTCATGACCATCATAATTCCTACAACTTGTATCTACTCTAAAACCACTGCAACTGAAACCAAACTGGCAACCTTTTCCAATCCTCAAACTGAACCAACTCCATTCTTCAAACTGAAACCTAAATTGTACACTGAAAACTGAAAAATTTGTTGCAAACTTAAATTGAAAAGAATACTCAAGGTTTTGAGCTTATTCATCATACCTACCTACTCAAAATTAATGAAAACATCTATTAGATCCGGTAATAGAAAAATTACAGTGTAACCATGAAATCAAATGGCCACTTTCTTGATATTCGCTGACACTTTCCTTGAGTAGGCAGAAAAATAAGAGAATGGAAACTCAAATTGTAACTGAGGTTGATATTCTTGGTGCATGAATGTTGCAAAATATACCTACATTTATGACTATGACAAACTGGCAAGAGGATCTTAAAAATCATGAATGATTACCTATTCTCGATGATCAACAAAAATAAGGGAGCATACTTCAAGTATAATGGCTAAAGGTTCTTATTCATTAGACTTCTCATTTTTTGAACCTTGAGTGACTTTTCCTGTGTTCCCACTCTTCTCATCCACAAGAAAAACTTTGAATTTTCTTGAGGGACTACAAATGGAATAGATGCATCATGTATAATGGGAGTGTCAAGAGTTAACCTCTCATGTGCTTTAGCAAAAATATGATTTTGATTTTCAAAATATGTTGTGTATGTTACTTCAAGAGGAAAATTTTCCTGAATAAAGACTTCATTTTCAAAAGCCTCTTGAACAACACTTTCTTTTTCACTACTTTCTTGCAGCTTATGATGGTCAATTTGAAGCTTAGCATCCTCAAAATATGAAACTTCACGCGTATCTCCTTAAGAAAATGGATGCATGAGTAATCCTTTATGTGGGTATGAACTGAGATTTTCTAGAGAAGCTGATTAAACAAATATTTGAAATAGATTAGCTTTAATGCACTATTAAACAACTGGCACATTAAGATTCAATTCTATATCACATACCTTTTTAATCTCATCGCCTTAGGATGCATTCTCATGTTGTTGAGAATAAGAATTTTTAAAAGGATTTATAATTTGCTTTTCTTCAATCACTGACCCAGAAGATGAATAAATCAATTGATTGTTTATTTCCTTTTCTTGATCATTTAAAATTTGTTGAATATGTTTTTCAATTTCATGAGGACAAACCTGTTGTATTACTTCATCAATATCAGGAGAATGAACATGGATATCTACATCAAATTCCTTATCAGTTTCATCTTCAGCTAAGGAAGAAATTATTGCCTGTTGGGAATCCACCTGGATATCATGGCAATTGTCCTTGTGATTTACTATTCCCTTCTATTGTTTAAAATAATTCTCATACTTTTGATCACAAAAATACTAACAACACTGCTGCAAATTTTCATCAACTTCAGAGGAAGGAACCTGATTGTCATCATTAAAATCTTGCTTGGTTTCATTTTTATCCAAGTGAGAAGCCACGATTTCTTCTTGGTGATGAAAATGGTTCTCATACAAAGATTCCATGGTTTCTTCATCCATGAACTCTTCATCGCCATAAGAATTTTCCATATTTTGAACGAAATCCCCAAAATGGTGACAACAATTCTCAACCAATGACAAAGAAGGATGAGATTCTTTGTATTTCTCAAAAAATACTAAATGAAAATCGTTAAGGGAATACAAGCTACCAAGTGGAAAACCTTCATACCAAGACCATGCGTTTTCCTCTAAAGTTTCCATAAACATCTTCATTAAACAGCCCTCATGAAATTCAACCTTAAGTCTACGTACATGCATGTGAAATTCAACCAAATGAAGAGTAGCATCATCTCCTAGCTGATCTCTGAATTTTGGCAAATAAGTCTGCCAGTATACACAAGTCATGTGATTTTGAAAGCCTGGAATGTGATGCATAGTGGCATACCTTGCAGATCTATAATCCATATTGAACTAATAGAGTTTCTAGTGAAACCCTCATTTCTGATTTGTGCTACCAATGGGGTCTTTGGATTAGGTTGAAACCTTATTAGAGTCGCCAGGTAAACGGTTTAGCCTTCATATGTGTCTGAAGATTGTCCACCATAAGAAGTCAAATATGAAACTTTGATGATCTTCCTAGGAGAATATGGAACTTTCCCCAGAAACAATGCCAGAATGTTACCACTCTCTAATTTCCTTTGGCTATAGGAAGGAAACCCCAAGGTAACCAAAAACCACTTGAGAAATTGGAAACTAGCCCTTCCAACCCCAGAGAGGGCTCTCTCTTTCTACTCAATCACTAAAGACTGGTTTCAATGAAGAACAGTGGCTAGTTCTTTGGCAAATAGCAAAGTTTATAGGTGTGATGGCAGGGCAGAGAGAGATCCATTAGGCATGGAGTCACCAAGGGTAGAGATTAATGAATCATGCAAACACTTGGTTGATTGAGTTAACTTTTAGAGGCAAGGTAGAAGTTATTCCTTATGATGATAAAAATGTCATTGTAGATAATGGATTGAAGAAAGGATATAAATGCTTCAAACTTAGAGAATCTAACAAATATGAATCCTAAGTAAATCTTAAGCAAACAATAGAAGAATTAATCAAATAAATAAACAGAGCATCAAATTCCTGATGAGTTCTCATACATATATATTGATTATATTGCATATAAAGGAATGAAATATTGGGATGGAACTAATATGACAAATGAAATATACACTGGAAGAAGAAACATACATAAAGAACACAGTCACATGAATCTCTGAAAATCAAGATAAAATACTTATGATTTGCATAAGCTTCATTAATCTCAAAAATATTTACAATTTCCAAACCACGAACTGTCTCTCACACATTGACCAACCCTTTTCTCCTATGAAATTTACACAATATATACATCAAATAATTAATTTTCCACCTAGTAGAACTGAATTTTCCCAAAAGAGAAATGGCTATCAGCTTGATGCAACGAATGTAGACCTATTATGCTTAAAACTAGGAATCAATTTACCTAATGCAATATTTAACTAAATGCTTAAAAAAAAAAAAAAAAAATACAATGATGTATATATTCAACATAATAAGGCTCTGAGACACTTTTCAAAATCTTCAAAATTGCTTTTGGAAGCTTTGAAGTCGAATATGTTGGTCAAATGGCTAATTGTCTGAAAACACAGCACCTCCCCTACCTCCTTTGCATAGTGACTGTGTTTTTTGAATATATCCTAAACTCTAAAGTGAATTGAGCTTATTTTTTGACATAAAGTTAATATCATCATAACCCTTCTCCACTAAAAAATTGAGCCAAATAGAACTCACATATCTCTAGAAAATCCAAAAATGGTTGTAGATTATGGTGGCTCATTTATCAAAAACTGTGAAGAATTTTGACCTGACATTAAGTGGTTTTATTCATATCACCCCCGTGCATCTACTACAAAAATTCATGGAAAATCGGTACAGTGTTTAAAAGATATGGTGAAAATATAGTGATTGTGTGAAACCATAGCGCAAAAGCGCAGGGCTCCAAGCTTATACTGTCTTTGGCCATCATATGACATGTTGAGGGTACTGAGATGGCATGGAATGGTCCATAAAAAGTTTCAAATCCATGAGAAAACTTCTAAGCTAGACACAAACCTTCAAACCCCAAACCTTCTTCTTGGAGCAAAAGCGCAGCATAGTTGCATAGCGCACCTTCATCCACATGACTTGACCAAAACACTAACCTTATGATTGAGCCAAATGGATTGGAGAGGATCTTGAAATTCACAATAACCACTTCATTTCTTCATTCATGGACCAAATGCCAAAAACCATGATTTCTCCATCAAAATTTAGTGCCTTGGTAAAAGCGCAGCAAGAGAGGATGTGCAGGAAATCATTGGTTATCATGCTTTCGACCATTTTTTGGACTTCTGATCGTGTTGGGCATGTGGAAGACAACCCATACAAAATTGGAAACTTGTTTAAAGACCTTTTCTTAAGCTTCAAACATCCATCTTTGAAAATTACCCCACACAGCAAAAGTGCAGCAAGTTGTGGGTTATATGGGTTGGGGGCTCATCCAGGTGCTTTGCTTGGCTTGAAAATGTGAATTAGGCTTCATAAAACATGAAATATCTCATAAAGGAAATATTGGAACATGCACATGTTCATGATGATGAATAATACCCTCTAGTTGCAGAAGCATAATGATTGTCTAGAAATGCATCGACCCCTGCAGACAAAGCGCAACAACTCCCTTGTTGATGTCTGGAGTGTTTGAGGCAGGTGCAAAATGAACTTGGGGAATTTTTGAAATTTTAAGTGTGCCTATTTAATCCTCCACATGGTCTAAATCTTTCCTTGAGTTACAATGATGACCCTCTTTTAAAATGCATCGCATTTAGAAAAGTACAACACCTCTTGTGATGGTAAGGTTATGATCTTTTCAATTGACACCTATTGACTCATGACACCTAACTCTTCCATTATCTCATCCACTCACCCATTACAAGACAACACTCACTCACCAAATTATGGAAAATTAACCCCACTACTTGCTTTATTCATGACTTGAATGACACAAAACCTTAGACTTTGCTAAAATTAGACCCTTTAAAGAGTTTAAAACCTTGAATGTTATTGACCATTCAGACTTAGACTTAGACCCTTTATTCTAAACTAACACTTTAAATTTTGATCTTTATAATATCATGTCTAAACTTTACAAATTGACCAAAATACATAGAAAAACCAAATTGACTTTGGTTACTATGATATAAGACCCTAACAAAACTCACTAATCGTGGCCAACCATCTAGCTTGCCTGGAATTCGGATTTGGTTGGTCAAATAGATACTGCAATCCACTATGATCACTCATCATTAAAAATCATATGCCTAGAAGATAGTGTCTCAACATCTTCAATGCATGAAATATCGCTACCAACTCAATATCATGCGTCAGATATTTTTACTTGTGCTCATTTAGTTTACATGACTTGTAACCTATCACATGTCCTTTCTGCATAAGGACTCCACCCAGTCCTCTCTTGCAAGCATTTTTACATACCATGAACTTTTTTTCTAGATCAATGATCTTTAACACTATATCATGTGTCAACAACTACTTTAGATTCTCAAAACTAGTTGCACATTCCTCTATCCATTCAAACTTCTTACCTTTCATTTGCAATGATATGATAATATAATCAATCTGTGAAAAGTTCCCGGTGAACCTCCTATAATAAATTTCTAACCCCATGAAGGACCTTACTGCATCCACATTCCTAGGATTTTCTCACTCCATGATAACTCTTACCTTTTCTGGATCCAATGTTATGCCTTCCTTGGAAACCACATGTCCCAAGTAATGTACCTTAGTCTGAAAGAAACTACACTTGCTGAGATTAGAATACAACTAATGCTCTCTTAACAATCTCAATATTGTTGCTAAGTTTTCAGCATGCTCTTCTTCATTTTTAGAATATACCAATATATCAGTAATGAACATATTAACAAACTTGTCCAAATAAGGATGCAACACGTTATTCATCAAGCACATAAAAGTAGTTGGATCATTAGTCAAACCGAATGGAACTAAAACAAACTCATAATGTTCATACTAGTCCGGAAGGTTGTCTTGTGAATGTCATCTTCTTTAATGCATACCTGATGATATCTGGATCTCAAATAAATCTTCAAGAACACTACTTCTCTCTTCAACTGATCAAACAAATCGTCAATCCTCATAAATGGATACATGTTCTTGATTATCACTTTTTTCAACTGCCTGTAATCAATGCACAACCTGAAAGTACCATCCTTCTTCACAAATAGTACCAGTATGCCCCATGGTGATACACTTGGCCTAATGTATCCCTTGTCAAGCATTTCCTTCAACTATAGCTTCAACTCTACCAACTCTGGTGTGCTCATCCTGTCAGGTGCCTTAGATGTTGGTGTTTCCCTTGGTACCAACTCAATGAAAAAGTCTACTTCCCTGTGAGGTGGAAACTCTGAAATCTCTACGGGAAATACATCCTAAAACTATTGTAGAATTGGACACTTGCTTAAAACATCTGCATCCTTAACTTCCTTACCTTTTTCACTTGAAATATGCACTACAAATAACACACACCCTTTCCTTTGACTATGCTTGGCCCGCATAGTTGTCAACGTTCTCACTGATGTTGCTTTCTTCTTACCCTACAAGACTCTTTGTTCCCCATTGTCATCCAAGCACTCAATACCCTTATCATAAAAATCCACCTTGGTCCTATGAAGATACAACCAGTCCATACCCACCAACATACTTATGATTCCAACGTTAACACATTCAAATATGTTGATGTAGGCATACCATTCAAATCAAATGCACAAGCTCTTACCCAATGATGAACTTTCTTCTTTGTACATGTAGCCAACTGCACTAACCAAGACTTTGCATGTACTTATTTATTCAAAACACACTTATCCATCAGGACTAACATAACTATAATTATATCTAGGGTCAATAAAAAATAGAAATAACTTGATCATAAATCTTACTGTCCATCTCGATAATAAATTCTTGGTGATCTGCCTGCATGTTATCCAACATTGCATAGATCCTAGGAATACTTTGTCTGACATCTGTTAAAAGTGGAAACTAGGGAAAAACTCCATGTGGGTCATTTTATTTATGGTAGCTAATATTTTTATTGGATCCCTCTCATTGAGAGGTGTAGGATTGATCTAAATATCATCCAATTCTGATAAGTATTTATGAAGTTATGAATTTATTTATATTATATGACAAATTGTCAAGTCAGCCAGCATCTTATGTAGGCTCGGAAGCCCAATAGTCATGTCTATTCATCATCTACGTTTTAGTATAAATAAGAGGAGACTTGAAGTCATTTTAAAGAAGAAATACTCTTTATGTGATCTCCTCCTCTCCACATTTTGGGTTTTTGGTGAAGAAAAGACACAATGAAGTTACGCTAGCCTTGTATAATGCCCTAGCTTATACGCAGATATGGAGACACTATTATACATTGTTAATAGAAGACCTTATATGCTACAATGAAGACCCTATGCGTACAGCAATGGAAACATCTACGTGATGCCCTAATCCATGGAAACTATATACGCACAACACTCTATACGTTGTCATGCATATACGCAGCAACTATATGCACAGCAAGTGCATGAAGCTGAGCTGCAGTAAAGTAACGAAGCTGCAGCCACAGTGATGCCCTGGCAGAAGTAGCCGCAGACACCTAGCTGTAGAGAGCCAAGATATATCTGCAGGGATAGAAGAGCTGCAATCAAGGTATGTAGAACCGCAGTCAAGACATGTAGCCGTTGTCATAAAATGGAACCAAAATTATACACAGTCATGAAGACTCGGTATCAATCTCCTCCTAGTCTCGGTGATCTCCATCATCACTGAAGTAATTACAATCTCGGCATACCTGAAACACAGTATCCCGGATGGACAAAGAAGATTGTGTCTATATTACAAGAACGAACAAGGGTTACATCTAGGCTCTATATTCAAATCTGTCTAGACATATCACAACAAAAATATGTGATACTCGGTATACTTGTGATTAAAGGAAATATCTATAGATGAATAAATATCGGAATATCTATGAACAACATCTCGTCTATTTGCAAGTGTTTTCATCAACAGGATGAAGCTGAAGGATCTTAAATCCTGTAATCAAGGATCTCAGCATATAGTTTATTAACCTTCATACCTCAGTGTGAGTTGTAACTTGATGACTCTTGATGGGTATCATGATCCTAGAAACAATCCGAGCAAAAGAAGGAACGTTACCACAATCTTAGTGGACTTATCTCTCAATAGTCCCTGTACATATATGATGAAAAGAAGCCCAGAACCCTCACTATATCAGAATAAGGTTCCAATGTACAGTATAGACACACATGGAGATCAAACTTTCAGGTAGAACTCATGCATATAGATAAAGAAGAAACAGTGAGGATCTCAGTGATGATGTAATAGCTTCAATAGTGCAGCAATGAGGATGACCTCAGTAGCAACAGAAAGGAGGATTGATATCTTGGTATTGGAGAGGCACAGCGTGTATGGCACAGATCATGGACATAAATGGAAGCATGATGATGAATGAGATCATGGACATAAAGGGCAGCATGATGATAATCATGATTAGTGCAGCATGGTGCAGTATGCAGTGGTGCAGCAAGTGGACCAGATGCAGCACGATGATGGTGAAGGAGTCACCATTGGAGAATCAGTTGAAGCAAATGTCTTCAACTGATCTCATATAGATATAGAAAGTCAAAGTGTTGACTTCTGTTGTAAATGTACTATCTCTCACTCTCTCTTTCTCTGCTAAACTATGAAGAACATAAAAGAAGAATTGATCAAGGGTTCCCCCCATTGTGGGGTTTGTCCCTGTCTAGTGCCACATCTTGTGTCCTCTTGTCTTGGCTTGTCTTCTGTGATTTATGTTTATGTTCTATCTACAGTTTACTTTATGCTAATGTGATTGCTAATTTGGAAAAGAAATTTAAATAAATTGCTCTAGCATTGAACATACCTAAAATCAACATGGTATCAGAGCTGAGGTGAATACAGTGCCCAAGCAAGAGTGAAAAAGCAATCACCAAAGACAATAGGGAAAAGACAAAAGGATCAATGGGTTGCCCATCTCTCTTCTAAGTTCACAAAGGGTGAAGTCGAAGCAGAGCATATTAGCATAATGGCGTAGCGGAAGCTTTTGATGGCCCATCTAAAGATCACTTCATTGGGAAGTTCAGATCTAAGGGTGAAAGGAAAGATGGATGCCTTGGTTGCAATAAGTTCGGCCATTATGTGAAGGAGTGTCAAAATGGCAGAGACACATCTCTTGATGAAGATAACAATAATTCCAGGGACTTCTTCAATGATCAAAGGAATGATTGATAATGTAGGTCATCAAGGAAATGGCCAACTCTTCAAAGAAAGCAAGGAACCCTGAATCACTTTTATGTACCTAATCGCTAGAAGAACCTGGTGTCCATCTCCGAAATAGAAGTCAAAGGTTTCAAGGTGGCACTCGATGGAAAGGTACGCGTTTGGAAATAGAATTTTCAAAGATGTTTTTGAGTTCACAGTTGTATTGTAAGAAGTCCACTGGGGACCATGTCCATTGTCAAGTAGCACTGAAGGTCTATGAGTCAGACGGTGACAGGGAAGCCTGAATTCAAAAGGAGCATGAAAGTACATGTCTGAGATGTATCGAAGGAAAATATTACAAGGGGACCATTCCCCTCATGTAGCAGGTCCACGGGTTTCGAACAACTCGTGGAGTTTGAGATTCATGAATGGGAATCTCATGTATATAGGTGGAAAAAAATCCCTCTATGACTTGAAGCAAATCACCCCAGACGTAGTATGAGAGGATTGATAGATGTTTGATGAAGTTGAGATTCACTAAGAGTAAAACCAATCCAAACCATTACCCGAAGGTTGTGGATGATAGACCTCTCGTACCAACACCTTATATGGATGAACTATTTCTGACAGGTGAAGACCCTCTCATTTGCAGAGGTGAGAGGGAGTTGGATTCCGGACATATGTTTTAGAATGGTGAGCTCATATTTGGTTGAGCCTCACTGGATTGGTGCCAAGAATCTTCTAAGATATCTTCAGGACACAATCTCTCATGGATTGAGATACACTTCTGGAAATATGAAAACTGCATGATTATTCGAATGTTGATTGGGCAGGCAGTGTGGAGGATCACTAAAGCACTTCTCAATTTCGATATCATGGATGAGTAGGAAGCAGAAGTCGATTGTTATAATTACCGTCGAGACTAGATACATAACTACGAGTATGATCTTGTATGAAGTTGCATGGTTGTGGAAACTCTTCAGTGAGTACACAGGATGAATACCATTGTGGTTCTTTGTGACAACCAGAGGTGGGATTCAATTATTGAGGAATCATGTATTCAATGATTTCTCCAGTAGATAGACATCAGATATTGCCTTATCTAGGATATAATAAGTAGATGAGCAAGGAGGTTCCATCGCACTAAGATGATGTACAGGTTGCTACACTTTGTCAGGGCCCCGGGGAAAGATCAAATTTGTGATTTTCCCAAATGACTTGGAGTCATCAAGAGACACTTGTAAAAGGGTCCTGCATGTTGCATACATTGAGCTCTGGGAGCTCTGGGGGCTTGTGGTTCTTACTGGAGCAACATACGACCATAGGGTGACTCACCCTCCCCTGGTGGTGCGCACTGGGACAAGATGATTCGCTCTCTTGTGGGATAGGATGATTCGCTCTCTTGTGGATAGGATGATTCACTCTCCTATGGACAAGATGATTCTCTCTCTTGTGGGACAAGATGCTTTGCTCTCTTGTGGGACAGGATGATTTGCTCTCCTGTGGGCAGGATGATTCTCTCTCCTGTGGACAAGATGATTAGCTCTCTTGTGGAACAAGATGATTTTCTCTCTTGTGAAACAGGATGATTCGCTCTCATGTGTAGCAGGATGATTAGTTCTCTTGTGAGGTCTGGATGATGTGTTCTCCATGACGATTATGTAGCAGGATGATTAGTTCTCTTGTGAGGACAGGACTGATTAGTTCTCTTTTTGAGGCATCCTACCCATGCAGTCTGGAACTCATGGGAAGTACCTCTCATCTGATCAATGAGCATGGAAATGAGGATAGGGACCATAGTAGTACCAATGGACGCATCGTTGTATCTATCGTACTCCTTATGCTAGGATGACCTTCATTGATCTAGGATCAATGATATTGGTCTAGGACCAGTTGTAGGAGTTGTACCCACTCTGATGCTAAATTCAAGTCGGTTGAGACTGGTCTGGGACCAGTGGTACATGCTCTGAGACTGACTTCGGGTCAGTAGAGGATTGTTCTGGGACCAGTAGTAGGAGTGGTACCCACTATGACGCTGACTTTGGGTCGGCTGAGACTGATCTGGGACCAGTGGTACATACTCTAAGACTGACTTCGGTTCAGTGGAGAATGGTATGAGACATTCTCGATCAATTCTTATTCTTCATGATTCAACAGAGCATAACTTAGCAGAGTTAGCAGAGCTGAGTAGCGTTGAGTAGAGCCAATAGAGCTAAGCAAAGCCAGCAGAGTTGAGTAGATCTAGCATAGTTGAGCATAGCAGAGTAGAGCCAGTAGAGTTGAGCAGAGCTGAGTAGAGTTGTGCAGAGCAGTACAGGGCATTGATGGTAGAGATAGTACAGTTGGACAAATGGATCAGCAAATGGAGTTCTCCCTAGTTGAGAGGAAGTCTTAAAATTGACAACTAGAGCCAAACTCCATGTGGGTCATCTTATTTATGGAAGCTTATATTTTTATTGGATCCTCTCATTGAGAGGTGTAGGATTGATTTAAAGATCATCCGATTCCGACAAGTATTTATGAAGTTATGAATTTATTTATATTATATGACAAATTGTCAAGTCATCCAACATATTATGTAGGCTGTGAAGCCCAATAGTCATGTCTATTCATAATCTACATTTTAGTATAAATAAGAGTAGCTTGAAGTCATTTTAAAGAATACATATTGTTCATGTGATCTCCTCCTCTCCACGTTTTGGGTTTTTGGTGAAGAAGAGACACAATGAAGATACGTTGGCCATGTATGATGCCCTAGCTTATACGCAGATATGGAGACACTATTATATGTTGTTAATATAAGGCCTTATACCCTACAATGAAGACCTTATGCGTACAGCAATGGAAACATCTACGTGATGCCCTAATCCATGGAAACTATATACGCACAGCACTCTATACGTTGTCATGCATATACGCAGCAACTATACACACAGCAAGTTCATGAAGCTGAGCCGCAATAAAGTAACGAAGTTGCAGCCGCAGTGATGCCCTAGCTGCACTAGCCACAGACACCTAGCCACAGAGAGCCAAGATATATCCGCAGGGATAGACGAGCTGCAATCAAGGTATGTAGAACCGCAGTCAAGACATGTAGTCACTGTCATAAAAAGGAACCGAAAGTATACATAGTCATGAAGACTTAGTTTCAGTCTCCTCCTAGTCTCATTGATCTCCGTCATCATTGAAGCAATTACAATCTCGGCATACCTGAAACGTAGTATCCCGGATGGACAAACAAGATTGTGTATATATTACAAGAATGAACAAGGGTTACATCTCGGCTCTATATTCAAATCTATCTAGACATATCACAATGAAAATATGTGATACTCGGTATACCTGTGATTAAAGGAAATATCTGCGGATGAATAAATCTTGGAATATCTATGAAAAAAATATCATCTACCTACAAGTGTTTTCATCAACCAAATGAAGCTAAAGGATCTTAAATCCTGTAATCAAGGATTTCAGCATACAGTTTATATTAACCCGCATACCTCAGTGTGAGTTGTAACTTGATGACTCTCGATGGGTATCATGATCCTAGAAACAATCCTAGAAAAAGAAGGAACGTAACCATAGTCTTAGTGGACTTATCTCTCAATAGTCCCTGTACATATATGATGAAAAGAAGCCCAGAACCCTCACTATATCGGAATAAGGTTCCACTATTGTAATTACAGTTTAGACACACATGGAGATCAAACTTTCAGGTAGATCTCATGCATAGAGATAAATAAACAACAGTGAGGATCTCAATGATGATGTAATAGCTTCAATAGTGCAACAATGAGGATGACCTCAGCAGCAACAGAAAGGAGGATTGATATCTTGGTATTGGAGATGCACAGCGTGTACGGTACAGATCATGGACATAAAGGGCACCATGATGATAATCATGATTAGTGCAGCATGGTGCAGTATGCAGTGGTGCAACAAGTGGACCAGATGCAGCACGATGATAGGTGAAGAAGTCACCATTGGAGATTCAGTTGAAGCAAATGTCTTCAACTGATCTCATATAGATATAGAAATTCAAAGTGTTGACTTATGTTGTAAATGTACTATCTCTCTCTCTCTCTTTCTCTGCTAAACTATGAAGAACATAAAAGAAGAATTGATCAAGGGTTTCCCCCCATTGTGGGTTTTGTCCCTAGCTACTGCCGCATCTTGTGTCCTCTTGTCTTAGCTTGTCTTCTGTGATTTATATTTATGTTCTATCTGTAGTTTACTTTATGCTGATGTGATTGCTAATCTGGAAAAGAAATTTAAATAAATTGCTCTAGCATAGAACATACCTAAAATTAAAATCCCACTATTTGTGCCTCCTAAGTATTGTAGATATGCGGTCTACCACCCTGATGTTGTGGAATTTCTCTCCTACAATGATCTCCTCCACAAGTCCAACATTGCACAGGCTCCCTATTTTCACTCTTATTCTGCTCCTCAGACCGAAATCCCCATCCTATGCCAGATTCACTCAACTTCTTAGGTGGTGCAACATTCTCTTTGTTACCTATATCTTGATGTCTCGCTTGCTTCTTGTCCAATTTTGCTTTATTCTTATCATTATCCTTTGTTGCGGGTGAGAACACCCTAGGGTCTTGGGTTGAAAACCCCAACAAATCAGAGGGAAAACAATAGAAAGAAATGCTCAGATAAACAATCTAAATGCTTATTCTACTGAACTGGGAAGAAGTGTCCTTACTCGGAGGTCCTAAGTTTGGGTATATTACGCAAGGTGCAAACCATTTGCTTCTCCTAATGCCTTTGAAACCTATAAATTATTCAAACAAAGCATATACAACAATAGAAACGTAAAGCATATTCATGATATATACTTTAGATCATAAAAATGAATGAACAATTACGCATCGATATAAGATTCATAAACACGTCACAATATAGATCAATGCATAAACATGTTTTAATATCAGGAACAGAACAACATTTCTTTATTGATGAAAGCTACAAGAAAGGTGGAAAACCACAACCTGAGTCTTCCTCCAGCTCCAAGCAGAACCATCCTCCAGATCCGTCCTTTCCAGGCCTCGGCCATATTCCTCCATCATCATACACAAGGATATCTCAAGAAGGATGAAAGATATCTCACAAGAGGAAACAAGGGTTTCCTAAATCTTTGGGTGGAAACATATAGGATGTCATTGTAAGGAACTGCAACATATAAGGTGGATGGTGTCAACTAGCAAAAACAAGAGAAACTAACAAGTGAACCAAGAAATGTTGATGCAAACCCATGGTCTTCACCGACCGTCGTGGTACATTTCTACACAATGGGAATAAATGATCTGAAATCGACCATGTGAGAAATCATTTGATTACCAGTCATTGATGTATATCATTAACAAACACAAGACTGATCACTGGTAATGATGATGAGAGCCAAGGTACCCAATACAATCTAACAAGTGTGAATAAATGAATTGTAGTCAAACACTTGGAATAATCTATCAATCAGGAGACAATGATGTTTTCCCACTATCGATAGCGAATGAATTTGCCACTAATGATTGCAAACCCTAAGGCACTTCCAAATGGTCTCTAGATCTCTTTCCCAGAGAAATGAGTTGAATTCGATGGGAAAATATCCACTAGAAGGAAGGCATTAGGGCATCCTTCATCAATATAAGATGAGTGTAACCTGTAGCCAATAATGTGGAAGGAATCAGATGAATAAAGATGTGGTAACCCAATCGAAGCATGTTTCTGGAATACACAAGATGTAGCTAGTGCATGATAGAAACCCTATAAACCAGCCAATAATTAAAGCTGACACAGAGGCAAGGAATCCACCAATAGGGTCAAATGGAAACCAAGGCACTGCACAAATCCCAATGTGTGATAATGAAATCTGATGTCGAACACAAGGGAAACCACTCAATCAAAGACCCATGATACTAATCGATGTTGAGCACAAGGTGACCTACCAATAATGAAAATAGGGCTAGGGTGCGGCTCTATATTTTCCCTCAGAGTAATTCATCGTAGTCGGTAAGAGAAAGACCCACCAGCTAGAAGTCAATGGAGACCTTCTCAAACCAACACAAGCAAAGGACTAACATAGCTGATGTGATAATGAACATGACACTGACAACTAGGGATGGCCAACTGAAAAATAGGTCAAGAGACAACGTAGAGAGGCCGACTCAAGTTTACTTCCCTTGAACAAAAACACAACTCTACTGTGACTACATGACAACATATGATAACTTTGTATAAGTTTGTCATGCGAAGGCATAAGCAAACTCTCCATATGATTGGAAGAGATAACCAATCGAAGGAGTACTAACTCAATAACAAGGTTAAGTCTCTCCTAAGTCAAACTAAAGTCCATCCCTATGGAGGAAAGACTTATCTTTTGAGTGCTTTGTTCAAGGGCGACACAACTGACTCTAGCTTCCATCAAACATGGAAATAATGTCCCGTTCCCATTCTTTTTGGGATATATAATTTCTTTTTCATTTATATGAAGCTTGAAAAAGAATAAAAGAATGATATAGTACAGTGGAAAGATCAAGTGTCAAAAAAGCAGATGCTCTAGTTCCTGGGAGGGGAACATTCCTATGCTTAATGCAAGGTGGAAAAACTGGTCAATGACACTCAAAGGAATGTTCTTTCCACGGGTAAAAGGGTGTGTCAAGTTGCAGAGGCTAAGTGATTGCAAGGTTGATTTTGTAGAAGACATGGTCGAAAAGTGGCTTAAACATGAGTCCAAGTGAAGCCGGCTCAAGGAAAAAAGGTGCAAATAATCAATATGCAGTGCAAGAGTACAACTCAACACAGAGCAGCCTCTCGGATATAGAGCCAGAAAATAGCGAAGAACAACGAGAATGAGTCTCCAAAGCACAACTCATGGTGGGACTAAAGAGGATTCCCAAACCTACTCAATATAGCAACATGGGAAACATATGTCAGTGAGGATCTAACTAAGATGCCCATGTAAAGGTTGTCTCTACCATCACATCATGATTTTAAAAGTTGGCGAGTGAAAATGGTTTGTGAATCAAGACATGATACGGTCAACCATATGGCAAAAATATCGCAGTATGGAGGCTCGCATGAAAAATGCAGAAAAAAGTGATATTCCCTAACCTATATGCCAGTAAGAAAGCGATACCTGCCATGACGGGTCTGCAGTCACGGGACCAAAGCGATTTCTCAAAAAAGTCTCTAAAATATCCTGTAAAGAAACCCATTCCCGACACTCCAAGCTAAAAGTTCACTGTCCATAAGATAAAAATAAACTTTAGAAAAAATCATTTTCATTTTTCAACCTATATAAGAAATTTTGGACTCACATTTTGTCATTTATGTTTTGAGCAAGGAGTTGTGGAGAAAAACTCAAAAAAAACTTCCTTCATCAAATTCAACCGTTCAAATTGCTTGAAATCTTCCAGGTAACCCTTTAATCATGTTTTTTATCATTTTTGATGTTTTTTAGATGTTTTTTCATAGTTTTGATTGTAGGAAATTATGTTAAAAATTTCAACTCTGTGTACACACAGGTTGGATACAGGTAACCCCTGTATATGAGGGCCCTACACACGACTGTGTAAAAAGCAAACCTGCGTGTGCGCGAGTAAAAAAATTTAAACATTGATTAAATTATTTGAAACATCTTTTTTGGCAAGATGACAATTAGCTGGCATGAAAGGGAGCACAGTGCCATTGATAACCAAGTGATGGAGGATCAAAATGCCTTAGATTCTTTGAGAGGTTGTGGTTTTCTAAAATACTTTAAAATGCCAAACATGAAGGCGAATACTCAACTGCTCGAGTTGTTGATTCACTATTAGAGTGCAGAAGATGACGCATTCATGATTGATCAGATGCCCCTAAGGATCGAGATAGAAGATATTTATTTCATTACAGGTCTTTATCGTTGGGGAGAGAGAGTGCATTCTACTAGCAAGAGGAGAAGTAGTCTTAGTGTAGAAGACTACGTACGCATATACTGTCCTGGCCACCCCGAAAAGATTGGAAGTCAGATTCCAATCAAGCACGTAGAGAGTTTATCATTGAAAATCCTACTATTTACCATAGTCATGGTAAATGGTTCTGCTACTCTACATCAGGTTTCACGTGTGTCCATGAGCCTAGTAGTGGATTTCCTCACTACTGTCTTTGATTGGTGTACATCTCTGCTGACCAACATGAAGAACCAACTCACTTCCATTCAGAAGGGTCAGACAAAGAATTTCGGATACAATACTATCTTATGCTCGTTCTTTTTTGAGAAAGTACCTGGGCTTTGTCCCAAGGTATTATCTACCATTAGTAGCCCGAGAGATCTGTGGATGGGTAGATGGGATGACTTGATGAAATACCTAGGGGGTGGTGAGGTCCCTAGGACAAATTTTGATAACGATTTTTTCCTTTAGTGGGATCAACAGGTCATTTCCGTCGATGACTACCCCTACGTTGGAATCTATTTTTGGGGAGGTACGGATCTAGTATTTCCACCAGATGCAGCATGGGGTGCCATAGGTATAAATGATTTTTGAATTTTTGAATTTTTATGATTTTTTGGATTTTCAATATAAATGACTTAAAAATATTTTTGATGAGACAAGAAACTTACAAAATGTATTGATCATGTTTCATATGTGGGACCAGTGATACCTGACGGATTTCCTCGACATAGGCGTTGTGGAAGAGATGTTGAAGGGGCTGCAACTAAGACTGAGAGAGTTCTTCATGGATTTCAGAGGAACTTGGTGAGACTGACTCACCAAGTACCCATGGTGGCCATAAAGGACTTACTAGAGGAGATGCAGCAGCGCGTGGTAGGAGTACCATGGGACTGGGTGCAACTATTTCGACGTGTGGCCAATGTCGTCGTTTACTTTCTAACTGCTCATCCTGAGCAGGATCGTTACATAGATGATCAAATCTTTTTTTGATTTAGACATGATGATGGACATATGCCCAAATTTTGTAGGGAATTTTGTCCCAATTTTTGTATATTATTTTGGGCACAAATACTCTATCTATATACAGACGATTTAATGATGATCATATATGCAGATGATGCTTCGATTATTTTTTTTTTTTTTTAATTTGATGAATGATTTATATTCCAATCCAACACTTGATTAGGAATAGAATCTGCTAAGGAATTTTCTTATCGTGGAATGTGAACAAATGTAATGTAAACAAATGATCATTGCAACAACCACACTCTTAGAAATTGGTGATACAAATAGGGATCTCGTACCCGACAGATGTTATTCAGTTGAGATACCACTAGTTGTGAGTCTAAATAAACCACTAATGAATCAATATCAAAAGATATCATTTCAGATAGCAAATTAATAACAGCAGTATATTCGACAATATTATTCGAAGCTAGACCGATACATACTCCTCTTGAAACCATCAACTGGCCAAATGGATAATAAATCACCCAATTCGTAGAAGCAAGGTTCTAGGTGTGTCTACTATAACCATCAGCGAACCCTAAATATATCAAATCATCCATCAATACATGCCAAAGTAGATCAAAAAATATCGACATCATTAAAACTGATAAATAGATATGTACAAATATACAATATATACAAACAAGTAAATGCTCGACTGAAGCCTAAGCAAAGTAATTCAAAAGGTAGAGCCCATTTTTGGGCTCCGCCAACTTGTTTCCTTCAAAGTCAATAAATTCATAAGCTCCCTTTTTTAAAACTCACTTGACAATAAAGGGATCGTACCACCTAGACTTAAACTTGCTTGCCCCTAAGGCATCTTTGTCTTGATCGTAGACCAAGACAAGGTCGCCTTCAAAAAAAATTCTAGGACTTTTACCCTCTTTTTATGGGCTTCATTTATTGTGGAAGCATCTTGACACTGCTCATCAAGATGCTCCAAATGAATGAGGCGCTCTTTGAGACTAGAAGTCTCAGGAAGAATTTCAACAGCTAGTTTAAGGTAAGGAATTTCACATTCAGTAGAAAAAATAGATTCCAACCCGTAAACCAGTTGAAAGGGAGTAAAACTAGTGGAAATCATAACTGACGTTCAATATTCAAAAATTTATGGATACAACATGACGTGTCAATTGGATCTAGCTTTTTCAATTGTCCTTTGCAAGATGATTTTAAGGGATTTGTTCATGGCTTCAACCTTCCCATTGGCCTAAGGATAATATGGAGATTAATGCTCCTGCCAGAAGCCCAACTTGAGAACCAATTCAAGCATTACTTGATTTTGGAAATGATTGCCATGATCAGTGACAATCTCTTTAGGAATACCGAACCGGGAAATAACTTGATTGAAGAGAAACAAGGTTGTTGTTTCACTTTAATTCTTAAAAGTAGGCATGGCCTCAGCCCACTTAGTACGGTAGTCTACAGACACAATGATATACTTGTGATTTCCTGCCGAAGGCGGATTACAAGTAGTAAAATCAATGCCCCACTTTGTGAAAGGACCGACGGTGACAACAAGGAAACGTGGAGCTGGATGTGCACGCATTTTCCGAGTATAGAACTAAAAAGGATGGCATCTTTTTACCAAATCAATACAATCTTTGAAGATCGAAGGCCAAACGTAGCTTGCTCTCAAAAAAATTTGGGTTGTAGCAAGCCCAAATAGATGACCGCCACAAGCTCCACTGTGGAAATCAATAAGTACTGACTCAGCCTCTTCCAAGGTTAAACAACGCCTAAGGGTTGAATCAATCCCATGACGATATAATGTGTCACCTATAATAACATAATTCTTAGTGAGGTGATGCAACTTTTTACACTCGTCCTTGGAAAAAGCGGGTGGAAACTTCGAAGTCTGGAGATATACAATGATATCCCCATACGAAGGATCTTGTGAGGAAATACGAAATAGATGTTCATCAGGAAAATTTTCCTCGTGAATAATTTCTTCCTCACAAGTTAGCTCTGATATCAACTTTGTAAATACTAAATATTTATTAGATTTAGCCGACATGAATTCGAGGTTGAATTCTTGCAAGATGAAAATCCATTTATTATATTTGCCCCCAATCACTTGTCTATTGAGAACAAATAGAAATGGATTGACGGCTGCTAAGACCTACATTTTTTGAAGAATAATATAATGTTGAAGTCGTTGGACAGCATGGACAATTGCCAAAGCTAATTTCTTGGTTAGAAAATAGCACAGTTCATGACCTACCAAGCCTCAGCTTAGATAGTAAATTACAAGCTCACATAAGGCATCATCTTCCTGAACTAGAACCATACCATTCGTTGATTCTGCTGTAGCGAGAGACAAGAGGAAATCTCTGCCATAATCAGATGGACTCAACAATGGAGCAGAGGTTAATGATTTTTTTAAGGCATCGAAATATTGTTGCTCGAAATCATCCCATAAAATTGGGACCCCTTTCTTAAGCAATCACATAAATCCTTTTATAATCTCGGTATAATTGGCTATAAATCTCCTCAAGAAATTTGTTTTTCCTTAGTGACTTTGAAGTTTACGTATGGAAGACGGGGGATGCAACTAAAGTATTGCCTCAAACTTGAAGGGATCTACACGAGTCCCCTCCATTAACACAATGAATCCTAACAACCGACCGAATGTGACCATGAAAATGAACTTATTCGAATTCAACCAGATTTTATAAAAATGACACCGCTCAAAAATCAACCGAAGATGTTTAGGATGGTCAATTCTCTTTCAAGAACTAGCACCTAATCATCCAGATATGCTTTGATAATGTGCTTGATGTCATGAAAAGTGTAAGACATGGCCCGCTGAAAAGCAACTGCAGCATTTTTTAGGCCAAAAGGAATCTTTTTGTATGCAAATGTACCCCATGGACAAATAAAAGTTGTGTTGTGTTGATCTTCTAGACGGATAGTAATTTAATTATAACAAGAGAATTTATCCATAAATGAAAAAATCTCATTACTTGCACATTCATCAATAATTTGATCAATAAATGGCGTGGGGTAATTGTCCTTAGAACAAGCCTTATTTAGGTCCCTAAAGTCAGTGCATACTCAAATTGTTCCTTGCTTTTTGTCTAAGGACTGGATTAGAGACCCACTCAGTTAAAGGAACGGGGTATATGAAACTCACTTAAGCAGCTTATCGACTTCAGCTTTGATAGTTGTTGCTTTTCTAGGATTGACTGGTTGAAGTTTTTGACAAATAGTTTTAGCATTTCTGTACGTCTTGATCTCATGTTGGATTGTAGATGGATCTATTTCGGGAATTTCCTCATAATACCAAGTGAACACATCACAAAACTCTTTGAAGAGATTGGTATAAGTTTGAATTTCTTTAGGGGAATAGTGAGCTCCAATTAAGACATTTTTAATAATGTTAGGATTCCTAGATATGTTCACTGGTACAGTTTGTGAGATCGCAAACATGTTACCTTCGGCAAAAAACTGTGTTGGGGCCAAAGGTTTTAAAACTGCATAAACATCACTAGTAGAAGGACTAGACAAACTTGACTCAACTTCCCCAAAATGAGGGAGGAAATACGAATGATGATTCAAATCATCCCATGGTCTATCAACACCCATCATTGCTTCTAGAATTGATTCTTCAAATGGAAAGACAATATCTAAGCAATCCTGAGCCAAAGTTGAATCGAGGATCCAGGACAGAGCCACATCTCCATCCAGCTCCTCTAGTGAGAAAGGAGTAGGATTGGAGTCTGCAGAGTTAACAATAGACTGATAAGCAATTTCTGTAGTACACATAGGACATGTCATTCCACCTACCTACCCTTCATCTAATGTGGTGGTATATGAGGGTAAAGGCCAAGGGTCTGAAAAATAATGAGTTCTAAAGAACTTTTTCTTCGAGAAGGTCCCTTGGAGGATGAAATAACGTTAATTCTAGCTATAGGAGAAGGAAGATCAAAAGTACCCATTAAGGAAGAGTACATTCCAACTCCTAAAATTTCTATAGGTTGTTTGGGATTATCCATTAATGGAACAATAGACTCAAAAGATGCATGGGAGTCACCCGAAGAATAATCCAGCTGATCAATCTTTACAATTCTCCCTTCATAGGGAAAGCAAAGGATGTGAAATAATGATGATGCAATGGCATCCATCCCATAAATCCAATTCCTGCCTAAAAGGAGGTTGTAATCCAGATTCACATCGACTATTTATACTTCAATATTTACCACATTTCCCCCAACATAGATGGGAAAGGCTGGAATAATACCGCACGGCCTATGAGAATGACCATCAAATGTTGTCAACAAAGTTGGTGAAGGAACAGCTTGGGGTGATCCAATGGCCTTCAAACAAGACATGGGCATTACACATGTGGAAGCTCCCTCATCGATAACAGTTCGAAAGATATTGGTCTTTCAATATGTAGACTTTATCTAAAGCCATATGATGTGGGAGTCTCTTTTTGATGTTTGACATATCAAATGTAATTACAAGAGAATTTTTTGGATCAACTACTCCAATTGCAGTGAGCAATGCACTCCTTTGCACGAGGCACGACTGGAGTACCTCTAACGCTGACATAGCACAAGGACTTTGAGCCAAATATTCTACAATCGAGTAGTTCTGGGCTGCCCTAGCATTAGGGTTAATGGTCAAGCGTTTTGCGGAGCCTTTCGGCATCCGAGGTATAGACTCAACAGAGGGCCTATCAATATGGAGTGGCTCCAAAATGTTGGAAGAAAACTTATCCTTAGATGACTCTGATTCACCATAATCACGCGATCACATAGAAACATCGATATGTGAACTCATCATGTAGAAATTTGATGTATTATCCCCTTCCTGGTTGCCCCCTGCGGGAGTACCAGTACTAGAGTTCGTGCTAGCAAGTAACTGTTGCCCTTGGGGAAAAGGGTTAGTGAGGACAGCCTGGGACCTAGAGGACCCCTGCTAAACTAATAAGCATTGAGAATATTAGATCTTAGGGTAGAGATGAGTCAAATGATCTCCATTGCATAACTTGCATGGAATTTCGTTTTTCTTAGACTCCTTTCTACCCCCACCAGCATTATTGTCGGGTTTGTTTGCATTTCCCTTCCCATCCTAGTTCTTTTTCCTACCTCGTCTTTTCTTCTTACCATCGGATTTTTGGTTTCCTTTGGGGTTAGAATTTTGGACGGCATTTATAGATGTAGGTTGAGAAGGTGAAGTTACATATGGTGATGCCTTCACAGAAGAAGTAGTTTGTAAAGACAATTGTTGCAATTGATTCAATAGGTTAGTTGTGTTAGCATCGATTGATCCGACTAGCCCATAGGCATGGGGACCTAGATTCAGATTCGCTACATCAACCTTGGACCTAGGAGTGTCTGGTAGAATTTTTTAAAGAACCCCAGATTGAGAGTATATAAGTTCTAACTGTTGGGCCCAAAAAATAGCCTGCTCTTCAATGAACACACCAGAGAGTGACACGTCCTTAGAGATCTCGAGGTGTAAAGATTTAAGAAACCATTCAAGAAGGAATTATTTTGGAATACTAGCTTTAATGAGCCTCTTCCTTCTCCTTCATTCGTGGATATGATCCAAAATATGGGTTGCCTGATCTTGGTGAAAACTACCCAAAAGCTCAATTCCAACATCATAGCGAACAGGCAACTGAAAATGGTTTAAAAAGATAGTATCCAAATCACCGAAAGAAGTGAAGGTGACCCCCAGAAGTTCAATATACCACTTGGCCACGTTTCCAGTTAGGGTACATTGGAATAATTTGAACCTGATTGAATCATCTATCAGAGATTTTGACGAACACCATAAGTCAAAAGTGGTTATGTGGTCACCCGGATCTTCACCATTCTTCCCTTCAAATTTAGGTATATTTGAAGGAAGTTTGGTTGGGACCGGAGGCCAAACTGACTTATACCTAATCTAATCATTTTTCAATTTAGAAAGATCTGGCAAGTTTAACGTTGCCAGGAGAGGTAGTCGTGGAGGACCCTGAGGATTCCACCCAGTGTGGGTGGAATTCCCAACGTTTTGAAAAGAATGCCCTGGATTTGTGAAGGCACCGAGTTGCCTAAACTAAATCGTAGACCTAACTGAACCATAAGTAGCTCCTTATGGTCCAGAAAAGGCTGGAGCTTGACCAACTCCTGCCAAAAATTTTCCGTAGCTAGTAAAATCGCCCCCTAGGGAGGTGTTAAAAGGAGCAGAGAGCCCTTGGTAAGGGTTCCATGCATTAGCATAGTGAGAAAATTTTTGGAATGAACTGACAGAAGAATATAGCATATTCCCATGTTGGCTAAAATAAGATTGATTCTCAACTCCTAATCAACTAACTGCAAGGTTTTTCCAACCTTGAAATGGATTATAACTTTGACCCATAGAGGAAAAAGGTATCGATCCCAAAGATGGGTTGGAATGTGGTATATGACCACTCCCAAAAGGGAAACCTTGAAAATAAGTTGACCCACTTGCCATGGAAGTCATGGATGTGGAGGCAACTGATGGAATACCTAATGGAACCGAAGGAATCATGCTGGTCGGCATTCCAAAAGGGAAAAAGCCAATGCCATAGGAAAAAGCTTGAGTACTTCCACTCGAAGATGGGATGGAAGTAGAGCCAAATATAGCAGTGCTAAGAGTAATGGAAGGTATGGAAATATTTGCATACTAGTAGCACTCATGGTGGATGACATTCTTCCAGCAGTGGTCATCGAAGGAAAATATTGAAAGAAACATGGGCTTGAAGGCCTATTGGTCAGAGTCCCGACATATAATAAAATGTTTGGGTGATTGGGAGGAAGAGGAGAATTAGGATCGAAAAGAGGCTCTTGAATTTCTTCGACCTCAGTGACGTCTTCCGACTGGAAGAGGACTCTAGAAAGAACTGGAGTGCTCCTCTCCAATTCTCTACTTATACCAGGTCTATCTCATGAATCAATAACTCCAACTGAAGGATCAATCTTTGATGCGTCTACTCCCACTGATTGAAAATCACTAGTAGAATTGCTCCTACGCCTTCAAGGAGAATTCTTAGGACTCGTATGTGAAATCCCATGAAGTCTCCTAGACCGACGAACCAGTCGATCAACCACTTTGAATTATTTTTAAGAAATCTAATTAAAGACTCAAAAAATTTGTAAAGCTAAACCAACTAGGAGCAAAGAGCACTCTCTAAAAATCTCTAAAGATGCAGTCAATCAAACTACTTTCGAGTATTTCCACTCCAGGTGATGAGGATCGGACACCAAAATACAATAAAGTGAATATCAAGGACCTTTCGAAAATAGTCTGGGGTAATGAAGGCCTAGCCCTACCAGCGAATGTACCAGAAGCAGTGACACTGACCTCCAGACAACAGCGTTTGTCGGTGCAAGCACCCAAGCTTTGCAAGGGTACCCTCCAAAATTACTGAAGAATGTGATGCAATGTCTGCCTTTGGTGCCATGGGATTCCCCTCCGCAACCACCTTTGAGATCCCTAGGAAAGAAAACTATGAGCGCCAACTCGTATCAAAAGCCGAGCGGAACAGTCGTGAGGCGGGATCCAACAAGTAGGAGAGGGGGTATCTTTCTTCTTTTTCTTCATTCTCCCTCGTGCTTAACTCCCAATCATGAAGCTTTCCAAGTATTTCTAATGATATTGCATTTCACTCGTTATTGAACTTCTATGTTTGATAATTTGAGCGCCCTTGGAGAGTTAACTCTCCACTCACCTATTCCAAGGCCCTAACGAACCTAAACTTGTTGGTTTTTGTTAATGACAAAAATAAAAAGTTCTAGTTCATTTTATTAAATCACTTAATTTTATAGAGTTGTTATTTAAGTCAAGGGTATTATGAGAGTGAAACTGATGATGTTTATGACGCAAAAGAAACCAATATAAACCTAACTATATGCATGCAGTTATTTTCTTTCGATGAAGAGTGATTTCTACTTGGGTTGTACGAAAAACATATATAAGAAAAATATTTTTCTTTTCTTTTTTGAAACACTCCACACACTCAAAATCTAAAAGGACTAAGAATGCTTAAGATGCAAACTAACCTAATGCAAATTTAGATGACGATGCAAGATATTAGAAAACACTCATACTATAAGCAAAGGTGCTTCTTTATAAAGTCAATAAGCCAACTTGATAATGAGGAGGGAAAAAATTTTAACAACAAATTTCCCTCCAAAGAAATAAAAGCAAATCGAAAAAGATCACAATTTCTCAACAACAACAAAACAAAAGAAACCAAAAAGCCAAAAGCTTGGAAAAAGAAAAGCAAAAGAAATTTTTTTTGTGCTTTTTTCTTTTAAGGAAATTAAAGCAACTTTTGAGGTCACAAAAAGAACTACTAAATTCGAAAGATCAAGAAAGAAGCACAAGGAGTTTTTATATCTTGCAAGTTATAAAACTCATTAACAAATGAAACTTGAAACAAGAAAGACTACAAACTCGCACAAATTGATCCGAACAGTAGTAAAAGATTTCAGCAAACCGACAAAATGTTAAGAAAGAAAAACTTTCAAAATTGCCAAAAGGGTACTCAAAAAAACATGAAAAGCAACAAGGTCAATCAAAAGGAAAAGAAAAACAAGGAAACTTGAAATCTGGGCTGCAAATGAAATCAAAATCAATTTCTTGTACTGGAAACCAGAACATACAATAACTTCAGACAGAAGCCTTGAACCCAAGACACAAACCAAAAACTTGCTTAACAAGCAATCTGATGCCAACTAGGATTTTCAGTGAGAACAAGATTTGAAAAAGAAAACTTGCAGGAGAACTGAGTTCTTCAGACAATGGATGACCATAAAACATCAGAAATCAATAGGCAGTACACCTAACTGGGAGAAAAGATTTGAAAAAAAACAATTCAAAAATTTGTATATGCGACTGTGTAAAGACACAGAGGCGTGCACACCCGTTTCTAACACAAGAAACTCGCGTATACACGAGTCTGTTTGAATAAACTTGTGTGTATGCGCGACCGTAACCCAAGAAAAAATTGTATACAAGGCTCAATTAAGAAAAAACAAAAATCAAGGCCTGATCCAGAAGATCAGACTTTATGCCTAGGAAGCTAATGAGTCAAATAACATTGTAAAAGAAAGGAATCAAGAAAAAAACCCTAATCGAGAACAAACAACCCAAACCAGGAATAACAAGAATGTTATCCCTAGCAGAGTCACCAATTATGTTGCGGGTGAGAACACCCTAGGGTCTTAGGTTGAAAACCCCAACAGATCGAACGGAAAATATCAGCAAGAAATGCTCAGACAAACAATATAAATGCTTATTTTATTGAACTGGGAAGAAGTGTCATTACTCGGAGGTCGTACGTTTGGGTAGATCCCATAGGGTGCAAACCCTCTGCTTCTCTTGATGCCTTTGAAACCTGTAAATTATTCAAACAAAGCATATACAGCAGTAGAAACGTAAATCATATTCATGATATATACGTTAGATTATATAAATGAATGAACAATTACGCATCAATATAAGATTCATAAACAAGTCACAATATAGATCAATGCATAAACACGTTTAATATCAAGAACATAACAACAATTCTTTATTAATGTAAGCTACAACAAAGGTGGAAAGCTACAACCTGAGTCTTCCTCTAGCTCCAAGCAAAACCATCCTTCGGATCCGTCCTTTCACAGCCTCAACAATCTTCCTCCATCATCATACACTAGGATATCTCAAAAGAGGAAACAAGGGTTTCCTAAAGCTTTGGGGAGTGCAAGAGGCACAGGAATTTTGTCAGACTCGATGAGGGACAAATCAACTATAATATCAATATCTCATTTCTTCTCCTTTAAGGCCTTCCCAAGGAGGTTTATTTATACCTCTCCAAATTAGTTTTTTCAGTTGGGAAATAGTTGGGCCACGAGCTCTAGGAGGTGAGTAACAAGTAAAACCCGTGAAATCCACCTGAAATTAAGGAAATTTATTATTTTTAAGTGTTTTAACACATGTACGCAGGTTGGGTATATGCTAACCCGTGTGTACACGCTTTTATCACAGGGAAAAGTAGTGTATAGGAAATAAAATGTTGTTTTTTAGCTGGAAGGAAGGGTTGCCCTAGGCCATAACCAGAGCATTAGATCTACCAAGAGTGGTAAATGGTGCTATAACACCCTTCCAATCCTGCTTAGTTTCAAATTTTTGTTTCGATTTCTAATAAAAATTATTTAGCTTTCTGACGGCTCATCGAACTCAATCCTATCTTTGAATGTTATCAGAAACCCACTAATGAATCTCCTCCTTGAGGTAAGTCACATACCTAAGTCGCTGCAAGAATCTGCTAGTGTACTCCTCATCGGTCATGGATCCCATCTTCAACTCATAAAATTCTTTTTCCCTGTCATCATAGTATCTCTCTGATAGATACTTCTTCTGGAATAACCTCTTGTACTCACTCCAAGTAAGCACATCCTGATAAATATCCCTGACATTCTTTACATCTTCCCACCAGATATTTGCTTTACCTTTAAGACTAAATATAGTTATTTTGGCCTTCATGTTCTCTGATTAATCGTGCAATTTCAAGAACCTATTCATTCCAAGAAACCATGTTTTTGCATCTCGTGACTTCTTCATCTCTCCATCAAATGTAAATGCCTTTGATTCCTTAAAATCATCTGGAATATATCCCTTGCCACTCCTCCTATAAGGATGAGAACGATGACGATCATAGTACCTATCAAAACTAGAACTAGAATCGTACCTGTGTCTGTCACCTCTCCTATTTGGAGTGTCCAAGAACCTGCCATATATGATTTTTTCATATTTATCGACCTGTACCCACCAAGAGACCTATTTCCATATGCCCCATTAATTTTTTCCTCCTATCCATGACTGATTCGAAGTGGCCCTTGTCACTGCAATTATGACAAACTCTAAAGGATTATTGCATTAACCTCTTCTTGTTTCTCCTATGCCTGTATGATTCTGTCATTATCTGATTTTCAACTCCTTATTTTGGCCTTCAAGCTTCTCAATGTGTCTACTAAGTCAGAAGAATTCCCAACACCACGTTGCTCATCTGATCCATAAGGAGAATCTCATGAACTATAGTTTACCATTCTGCTAGTCATCTTGATCTCTTTCCTGCAAGGCATCTTATGTCAGCTAAATCAAATCACAAACAAACCAACATAACTTAGCATAATTCAGGGAGGATATCTCATCTACAAGATCAACCAATCAGCATAATACATGTATATACATAATCATAACATCGTATAAATATGTAGCCTATAGATTAAAAAACATATAAACATCATTCCAACCATAGTCTAGTCATCAATGCACGACCACATCAATCACATACCAATGTACACATGATAACACATAAGAACTTGACATGCATAAACAACACATAACCAATCATACACTCATGACGACATATCCCACAACAACACCATCAACCTTCACATGGAAAAATCATTGCAACCATGACCAGCACCATGCATATGCAACAAGCACATGGACCACAAGCATAAGGAACACATATGCAACCGACATGAATGCATGACCAACGCACCGCCCATCTAATCTGAGGGGTGAACCGTGCTCTGGTACCACTCTATAACACCCTCCTCCCACATCTATCCAAGTAACCAGTCAATTGAGGTAAACATGTGATGAAGAGTTACTATGATATTATTTAACTCCCTATGTGTCAGTTAAGGAAGTGGAACTAATGGAACACAACAACACAGACCTTCCAGACCTACTGTAGAACCCCAAGGAGCTATCCAAACCTTCCAGGTGACTAGCCCCTGAGACAAACTAACTTTTCACTCCATTAATCCCCCAATCACTCCCATGACATGGGCATGAGTGCCACTAGGACCCTCCAGTTTTTTGGTTGTGGAGCCTGATTATCTTCTTTATTCATAGGTATCGCCACATTGGACCCCAGTTCGTAATGTGGTGGCAACACTGCTCGTAAAATGTACACCGCCAGGGGGGTCTAAGGGGGGCAACAGCGATTATTTGGAGCCCCCCCCCCTGGCGGGGGATCGGCAACAATGCCCCCAAAGCTAAAAATAAATTTAAAATTTCCTTGTAAAATGTTGAAATTTCGTAGTCAATCTGGGCCATTCATTAGGCGGAGATATAATAGTAGAATTTATGTTTAATTTAGGGTTTTTTCCCCTAGAAGACAACCCATCGCTACATATGAGGGAATTTTATTGCCCCTATGGTAGATCTGTATTTTGAGTGAGAAAGAGAGAGGAGATTGCGTGAGATCGAAGAGGGAATTACAATGGATTTTTTGTAGGTTGTATCTCTTCAATTTTCTGGATAATATAAAAGGAAGGATTGGTTGTTTCTCCGTGGATGTAGCCCAAAATGGGTGAACCACGTATATCTATGTCTCTCTTGTTTTACGTGTTTTCTTTGTTTTTATTTATGCAATATATTTTATGTGTTCCATTGCTCTGTAATATATAATTTTCTAACACAGTCACTCCCACAGCATGGGTATGCCTGCGATTGGGGAATTTCCCACACAGTTTTGTGCCTGCGACTCTGAATTTTGCGCCACTGTTTCAGGCTCAGGGCTCAAGTCACTACCCAGAACTCCATGACACTTCCATAAATGAAAGATAATAGTGTAATAATGATACAAATGTAATTACTTAAACAATGACTTGACTGGACCCCTACTAGCCATGACAGGTATTTCGTCAAACATGTCACAAATATGCATTCTACGTGTTTAAACAACGTATCTAAGCATAGGGGTCTCACACTAATCCGAGAATCACTAATAAGCATTGATGCCTCATCAAAATAACTAAATCACCATCTATGATTCACATATTCATTGTACATTCAAGATTAACCAAAACATGATGAGAGCCATACATTTTCATTGTCATAAAACTCATTCATAACCAGCATATAACCAATAGAAATGTCAAGGATATAACATTCATACAAGCCACATATAAACAAGTATATTTATTCATAAAATACCAAGGAGAAAGATAGCTCTTATTGATGATTGCATAAGTTGACCAGGTATGGGACATCCACTAACCACTCAACCATAGACTAGACTGAACCAAAACTATCTTTCAGTCAACCACCCTCATGCCATATTCCAAGCATGAATGTGGGATCTCATAAAACAAATCAATCAAAACTATCCAAGGGTTTCAGAGGCCAAACGAACTCAACCTTCAACGAGTGATTCCACCTCACGGTCCTACATCACTAACTATCACCATATTGGTCTCTACCCAAGTTGTCCAGTGCTCCAGAGCAATTGTTCCAACCAAGGCTCTAAGACTAGTAACTCAACACACAGTTGCTGCCAGGATCTAGAGAGTTTGTCCAAACAAGGTTCCGAGACCAGTATCTCAACCCACCAAGGGATCTAGAGCGTTTTTCCAACCAAGGCTCTAGGACTAGTAACTCAACCTAATTTGTTACAGACCTCCAAAGTGTTTGTCCAACCAAGGCTCCAGGAACTAGTAACTCAACCCACCGCTAAAGGAGCATGAGAACCAACTAGAAAACAAAAGGAAATAAACCCACAACACCATGGCTATCCAAGAAATGGAAAGACTAGACAAATCCATTTTCAATCTAGGCAATGATCCATGCCAATGACCGATCATAACCAAGAAACCACATGCATATTCCATGCATGCCAAAACTAGTGAGGAAAACATACTGTAACTCAGTACCTGCAAGAAAAAACCATTGTAGTTGTTGATCTCGACTTCCTCTTACGTTTTCTTTCTCTTCCTTTTCCTTCTTGCTCCAAAACTCCAAGTATGCCACACTCCTCCAAGAGTGCTTCAAGAAACCTCTAAGTGTCTAAGATTATGAGAGAGAGAGAATAGAGAGAGAGCTCCAAAATTGAACTGGAAAAAGGTTACAAATTGATCCTCATAAGCCTTTTAATCATTGAGGCCTCTATTTTCTTCATTTTCCATTATTTTTCTTCACTTTCCTCTTCACATGAAACTTGTGACCTTTCACCTTTCCTTTTCTCCTAATTTCTATTATTTTCATAAATAAAGTGCCAATAAATGCCTCATGTCTTTCCAAATCCTGTGTCATTGCCATTGTCAATTTCCTTAGCCATTAATTAATCACAGGTGATCCCCATCATTATGTTTTTGCCCAACATTCAGCTTGGAATATGTGTCCAAAGACCTTGGTTAATATTTTTCTTTTATTAACTTTTACATGGATTTTTTCCCAGGGTTGTTACATGCTTGATTATAAGAAGATAAAAGAAGACATAAATAAATTGAAGAAAAACTAAAAGAAGTAAACTAAATATCACAATAAATTATCAAGATAAGAAAATATTTATTCTTTTATTATTTTCCAACATGGTATCGGAGTTAAGGTGAAGAAGAAGAAAAAGGCAGCCTTGAAGATCAATTGTTCTCATCACAGTAAGAAGGGATTCAATTGAGATCATAACGAGAAGAAGAGTCTCATCTTTTGACTTGTAAAAATAAATTGAAGAAACTAGGAAGTATCTCATTGAAGTGCAACGGGTAAGGTTGAGTACCTTGAAAATAAGAGCGAAGGTTTGTACGAAAAGATTAGGGTCTGAATAAATCATCTCTGAAACTACAAAGTCTTGTGATAGCAAGAAAGTTATCGTCTCAGATCTTCATATATATATATATAATATATATATATATATTATATATATATATATATATATATATATATATATATATATATATTGTCAGGTATCCTCCTAGGGTCCTCTACCAGATCTATATTCTCTAATTTTACATGAAATAAAAGGACAATAATTTATTTCTAACAAGACATTTAAACGATGATAATTTACCATTTAAAATCTAATTCCTACAATTTAAATAGTGAACATTTCATTTCAATCACTTACATGAGTAATATATGCATAGAGGAATACATGTACCGATAGCCCGGTGGAGATGCCCTTGAGTTGTTGCTCCTACTGGAATCCTCCTATTGACTACCAACTGGATTTACCTCCCAGCCAACTAGGAAGTAGTTCCTAGCCCAAGAAACCTCCACAGGTTCCACAGCCCTCCGAGCCCAAGTCCAACCAAATGTAGTGCGTCCAAGATGAATCATACTCCCTCCTCTCTCTCAAACAATTCTGCCAAAAACCACGGCCAAACCAAAACCAAAAGTAAGACCAAGGATCACCATTCCTCCCCCCATTCTTCCCCTTTTATGCCCCTCCTCCTCTTCTCGACCTCAACCGCCTCTCATTAATGTCATAACTTCCCCCTCATCCTTACATTTGACTTCTCTTCTCCCAAGTAAACATGAGAGGACATTTGGGAATGTAATATGAATATAAAATTGGGTAATTAATTGGAGAGGACCATGTCTTCTCCCAAGTAAATATTTTGGGGATGAGAGATGAATATATAAATTGGTAATTAATTTGAGAGGACCATGTCTTCTCCCAAGTAAATGTGAGAGGGTGTTTTGGGGATGAGAGATGAATATATAAATTGGTAATTAATTGGAGAGGAGCATTTCTTCTCACAAGTAAATGTGAGAAGACATTTTGGGGATGAGAGATGAATATATAAATTGGTAATTAATTGGAGAGAACTATGTCTTCTCCCAAGTAAATGTGAGAGGACATTTTGGGGATGAGAGATGAATATATAAATTGGTAATTAATTGGAGAGGATTATGTCTTCTCAAAATTTAAAAATTTGGGGAGGTAAATTGGGAATAATAACAAAATTTATATCAGTACCAAATTTAAAGTTTCACCAATGTAGATACGTACCAATATTTCTTGATAATTATAAGTCCATATTTTAAGGAAATTTAAACACTTAGTAAAATTTGCAGGATAAATTAAATAGGGAATTTTATATATATATATATATATATATATATATATATATATATATATATATATAGAGAGAGAGAGAGAGAGAGAGAGAGAGAGATCTTGACAAACCAACCTTGAAATCTTTGTTTTACGCATAACTCTACAACATTTTTTTGTATCAACACACGAATTATGTCAAGTCCTTTTGAAGAAATACTATACTACCAAATGTCCTACATGGTCAACATGAGAAGGGATATCAATAACAATAATCTATACAAAGGTTGAAACTACAGAGAAAGGAAAGAGGTCGAGCTTGAAAGGAGTTACAACAAATTCAAGAGATCTAATCCAATTCTCAGCATAACTAGCAATCTAAAGATAAAAATATGCTACAATATACAAGTTATAATAGTAATGAAAGAATCCTAATCTCTGTCATGAATTTATGTCATAAGGATCCAAAAATATTGAGTAATGTCATGATTAAACAAGAAAACTACAAATGAAAAGTATAGTGGATTTGAAACAGAAAGGTTGTATCCATATAACTTCAACGAAGCATGATTGAAAAGGTCAAAGCAATGAAGGAACCAAGTTTTCGTAAGTCCTTGAAGTAGTTCATAAACTCGGCATCTTTGGAAGAAGAAGACCATAACATTTTGAAGAAATGTTGTAGTAGACAAAGGTAAGTAGTCCTCGAGGTAAGTATAATTTATTTATTCATATAAAATATAAACCAAATTAGATTAGGATTTTAAAATCTCATTATTTTGATTCTAGGGTTTGATTAATGTTAATATCTAAAATCTTGTAAACCCTAGTTAGTTGTGAAACCTTAATTTTAGAAACCCTAGTTTCTTGTCTATAGGGTTTGTAGGTAATCTATAGAGAAATTGGAAACCCTAGTAAGTATAGGTTTGAATTTGAAACCCTAGAATTGATATCTTAAAAGATGACTTAGGATTTGGATTTGAAATCCCTCGTTTGTAATCACACTGTTGTACTTGTATAATTTTGGTAGTACTTGTTAAGTGAATGTTGCAGATACATATAGATATAATAATGTTGATACTTCATGGTGAGAGGGAGCCCTTTAAAGGGGGTTTCCACCTTCTGATAAAAGATAAGTAGTAGTAGTAGTAGTATAGCTCTATCATTGTTGCTTAAATATTATCTTTTCTCTTGTATTTTCCTTGGAAGGACTAAGCTTGATGGTATATTCTATAAGGATTATCGCTAGATTCAAAGGGAGACTCCAAAGGAAGACTTGGACCATGAAATAAGTTTTGTTGTTAAGGAAGCCCTTCAAGAGAAATCCCTACAAGGTTTGTAAAATAAGTAATTCAAGGTATGTATGAAAGTACAATATTTGTAGCAGGTCTTCTTCATGAGAAGGTATGATCAATTTTGTCTTTAAACATTGCTTCATATTACTATCTCTCTCGTGTCTAGGATTTTGATATATAATCTTAAAAGATTCTCATAATGTCGAGGTGATTGATCTCTAAACTAAATCAGCCCTCGCCTTACTATTTATTGTTCACTTTGATAAGACCATAACCTTTAGGGTTCACTATAAAAACCCTAGCCTTTTTATCTTTAGGGTTTGTTTATGTTATGATGAAACCGTAGCCTTTTAGGGTTTGTTATTGATATCTAGGATATGTGATAAAACCCTAGATTCTTAAGGTTTGATGAATTAGGGTTTATGACAAAACCCTTGTAATAGTAAGAGCCTAGGAATAAAACCCTAGGTATATATGCTTCAGTATGATTGAAACCCTAACTTGGTCAAGTTGTATATCTAACATTAAAGTTTTGATGTTGTATTTAGGGTTTACGATAAAACCCTAGTAGAGATTAATATAAGATTATAGGGCATGATAATGAAACCCTAGATGTAAAATTATTTCGCTATGATTGAAATGCCAACTTGTTTTATTTGTTGATATATAAGATTTAGTTTTGATGATGGGATCTAGGGTTTGTGACAAAACCCTAGCATAGTTTGTTGTAAAAGTCTAGGGTATGAAAAGTATAACCCTTTTTTATTATAAACCTAACCAAGGTTAGGATTGTTTTTCTTTTTTATAACCCTAGATGCTCCCATTGTAATTGATAAATTTAACTTCATGCTCTTGTATATTTGTGCTTGGTTGTACTTGTTGTTGAAGACTTGCAGATACATAATCTTCTAGATGTTGTAGATTCTTACCTATCTCATACGCGATGATGACTTTTTGATGATACTTGTTGATGACTTTGATAAACACGATGGAAAGAAGGAGATGTGAAAAAACTGATGATATTGAAGTTTACATTGTTGTTTGTTGGTTGACTTTGTTGCCATGTGAAGATAAGAGGAATACAGTTTTGGAAGATAGAAGTTCTCTTATGCGAAAGAAAAAGCCTATGTGGTTGAATCGCTGATGAATTTTTCTCCTAGTAGAGAAGAAGTTTGGATAAAGAAAGTGTATATCCCCCCAATTAAGAGGGACGGAATATTGTGAAAATAGTGAAGACCATGAAGAAAGAATGAAAATCAAATAAAGGCTATAGTATTTCAGATGGTTATTTGTAATTGATCATGTTGTGAACAAGAATTAGATGTTTTAGAAAGTGTTGAGGATGAATTTGGTGTTTCTCGAAAAATTGAAGAAGGAAGCTTCCGTTGAGATATGTCTGGATTTTGCGATGACCTAAGAAGCATCAGAATAGTTGAAGACCCTGGAGTTTTGTGTTAGCATACAAGAACATATACATTAGAAGTTTAATACTAGTTAGGGTCATGAAGCTATAGTATGTGCTAGCAGATGAATAAGTGGTTGATGTGTTGACGAAATCTATTCCCAACAAGAAGTTAGTTTATTTTAGGAGCATGCTCAGATTGGTAGATATATCTCTCATTTGGTTAAGAGAGAGAGAAATGAAGTACCATAAAATTGCATGTATTATGGTACTTAGGAGGACATCTTTGTTTGGTTAGTAGTGAGATCTGTTGATGTCTAGATCCCTGTGAGGAAGGATATCATGTGGAGCTCTGGTTTAGTGTTGATACCTGGATCCCAGTAAGGGTTGGTGTCAATGCATGGAGTCGTAAATGGTATCTATATCTAGTTGGATTGATATCAGGGTTGTAGCCTAATGATACCTATAGTGGTAAATGCCTAGATGACACCTTAGTCCCTATTGATAGCATACCTTGGCAGTTAGGGTATCCCTAGCATTGTGTATGTTGTTGTATTCTTCTTAAGAACATTTCAAATTAAGGTCAACCTTGTACCAGTTGAACAATTATGAATACCTCCCTAGTTAAGAGGAAATCTTGAGAAATGTAACTAGTATCACGCTTAATAATTGTATTTGAGTCATAATGTAATGTATTTGTCAAAAGAAAGAAAAATAAAATTATTTGTAAAAGAAATTTTATTTATAAGCATGGGTTTCATGCTTTGTTTATTTTGTTTCTAGGTCAAAGCCTACATTAAAGGCTTCTAGGGTTTATGTCATGAGGCTTAGTCATTGTCATCATGTAATGGACCCTTCTTGGGCTTTATGTGTTGAGAAAGAAAATTATTTTGATGTAAAATGATCATCTAAACCCTCCTCCACCAAGTTGGCTTGCCCATCTTCAAGTCAACCTCAATAGGAGCTTCAAACCACTATAAATAGAAGAGCATTTGAGCTATTTGAAGCATCCATCAAGACAAGTTTGATCTGCAACTCAAAGAGGAGACAAAGGATGCAAAGACGTCTAGAAGCGAAGGAGAAAAACATAGCGAAGGAGAAGATGGCATTTTTCTAGTAAAAAAAGCTGAAAATTCTCTCTTATTCACCCACACGTGCGAGATTATGAAGTTGCAAGAAATGCAGTAGGGCCGAAAAACTTATGCAGGAGGGTCGAAATCCGATCTTGATGCAGTTTGACTTAAGTTGACTTTGGAATTTGGCTAATCATCTTGGGAGGTTGACTTCGTTGATTGGAGGAGGTATTTGTCTTGGTCAAAAGGTCTTGGTTGTTTCATTTGATTTGGTTCTAAAGGAAGAGAAGAGAATTTTGGGTTTTCCCCTAGAAGAGGGGTTTTTCCCTAGCTGAGAGCCTACATCTTGTGTCCTTGATCTTCATATTTATGTTTTGGTAGTTTATTGATGATAAGAAGATTAAAGAAGACAAAGAGATTGAAGGACTAAAAGAAGGTCTTTGAATATCACAAGTAATTATCAAGATAAGAAAATCTTTCTACCTTTATAATTTTCCAACACATACCAAGCTTCATATGGAGTAATTCCATCTAAGGTTGACATGGGTGATCTATTCCTTAGATAAACTATTGTATGCATTGCTTACACCCAATACCTTATGCTTAACCCCTTGAAATGCATCATAGACCTTGTCATTCCCATTAAAGTCTTGTTCATTATTTTTGTGACTCCATTTTGCTTTGGAGTATAAGAATTTGTCAATTGCCTTTTATTTTGTTTCTTCTGCAATAATTATTCAATTCATTTAAGGTGAATTATTCCAATTATATGTTCTTAATGTGGCAATCTTTTCCTTAGTAGCATTCTCAACTAAGCATTGAAATTGTATGAATTTAGCAAAGTTTATTCGTTCTTCAAAAAATATAGCCAAGTCATCCCTATAAAATCATCAATGAAAATAATGAAGTATTTACATCCATCAAAAGAGGTTTCCATAAGACCACAAATGTTACTATATATTAGTTTCAAACATATGCTTGCTTGCCATGTACTTGTGAAAAAAGTATCCCCATTTTGTTTGCCAATAATACAAGCTTCACACTTAGTAGCTTCCTTTTTGAAATTATGAAACTCTCTAGCCATCTCATATGTTTTAAGTTTACTAAGGCTTTCAAAACAAATGGCCAAATTTGTAATTCCATCGTCTTAGGGTGGTAGGAGATAAATCCACTAATGCTACAAAATCTTGTTTGCAAGGAATGACCAAACCTTGTATCACTAAAAGTTTTCCATCTTCATAGCTCTTCAATAATGTTTTCAAATTGTATATGACTAGACATTTTTTTATCCAACCATCTTCTAGGATAATCTGATGACTTCCTTGTTTGATGAGGAACAAGGTCAACAAATTCATTTTTAATATAAACATTTCCTAAAAGATAAAATAGACTGATCATTTTCCTTGAAGAGTATCAATTCTATCATCTACCAAATAAATTAAATGTAGTTTCATATCCTAATATGTCCAGAAGTAATCTATTAGGTAGCACATATGCTGAGTAACTCTTCTATCTAGTATCCAATCATCATCATAACCTTTCCTCGTCAATTTGTCAATGGCCATTGAATCTGCAAAGTCAATGTCCTAATTTGTTGTCAACATTTATTCATAATCTTCTTCTTGATTGTCTACATATTGGGTTGAAGTTGAAGCATTAGACTTATAATGATGTTTTCATTTATTTTGTATTCTTCGGTAAATTCTCATTTCAAGTTCTACATTCTTCTACAACATGCCCAATATGAAGACATTTTTTGCACTAAACTTGAAAGATATATTCACCTTTTTCAGAATTGCACTTGACTTGATGTCTTCACCTGTTTTAGAATTATTTTGAGATCTCTTGAAGTATTATTGACTTTGATAATTTCTTTAAAACCACATTTCAGTGATTTTTGTCTAATATTTTTCAAATAAAAGATGTATTGAAAACATCCCACTTCAACCATTTTTTTATTAAGCAATGTATTATGAAGTTCAACCCTTTTTTATTCTTATTGAGTATCAAACATCTTAAAAATTTTCCATGTACTCTAAGTATTAGTTGCCTTTCCAATATGTATAGACATTTCATCAATTACAAAGGATCTCGAATGTGTGGGTGCCTTTTTATCTCTTAATTCTCATTTTGCTAGTTCTCTAGCATCATGTGACTTCAATAGAGCTTTATCTCCATTAGGTATGTCTTTTCACAAGTCATTAAAAATAAATGTATTTTGCAAATAATGAATCCAAGTCTTATATTCTTAGGTCCATTTAATTTCCTCTAGATCAAAGAATAAATTTACTAATTTTGACAAGATGAATTATTTACCAAGTACATAATCAAAAAATGGAAGAATGCAACACACTACACACATCACAATAGTGTTATAGGGGCTTGGCCTTCACTCTTTAATAACCTCACTTGAAAAGAAAAAAAATGTTGATAAAATATTTATTTGACTCTTGTCAACACTTTAATAACATGATACAAATATTTCTCTATTTTCTTAAACTTCCAAATTTGACACAATGTTGCCATGCTTCCTTTGAAATAGACAATCTTAATTAATTACTCAATTACACTATTAAATAAATACCTTTAAATTAAAAGTAATTCAACAATGCCTTGAGGGCAGTTCAGTTGGTGATCAAAATAATATGAAATCTGTGAAAATATGAGAGATCCAATATTCAGCGCCACTACCACTACCACTACCGCCTTTCCAGAGCATGGACTTGATACAATACCAATTGAATGGATTTCAATCCCTCTTTAGGCTTCAAAGGGCATTCTATGGTCACTTCACCCCTTCGGGATAGATTCTCATTTGGGATGTTAGATCTAGCGTTTTTCTAGGCAGACTTAGGGGTTTTATTGGATTCCCAAAGGAAAAGCAAGGTGCTTAGAGGGGGTTTAGTCCAGTCCCGCAGTGGAACAACCCACCTGTGACTTGGTTTCTAAAAAAATAACTGACTCTACACCCCTAGAAATTTACTATTAGGTAATGTCAAGCCAATTTCTCCTGGATTCTTTTGGAATACCAAAAAAAAAATAAAATCAACGAATAAAATGTTACATCAACCTATATCACTCCACCTCTAAATAGACGACCATCTCCAAAACCTGTGCTTCATATGTTAAAATAAAAAGGAAAAAACCATGCATTCAAAGTTAGATGAGGTGTGAAAACTTTAATCCCCATTCAAATCTTGCGTCCAGGTGTCTAGATCGATGGCTTCTCCCTTGCGTCCAGGTGTCTAGATCGATGGCTTCTCCCTTGCGTCCAGGTGTCTAGATCGATGGCTTCTCCCTTGCGTCCAGGTGTCTAGATTGATGGCTTCTCCCTTCATATAGGGTTCTGCTTCAGTTGGCCAGGTTGAATTTCTGAGGCCAGCGGTGTACATGAGGGGGAACTCACAAGTAGATCAAGGGTTTGAGAGTAGGACCGAGAGCTGAATGGCGTGTGCGCTGTGATTAAACCTAGGAAATCACTTAGTACCGGTAGCTATGAACTCCCAAAAAAAACAAAATCGAACCCTTCATTTGGTTTCCTCTCAAGTTGCTGTGATTTGTCATATGTACTGAGCCTTTGTCATATGTACTGACCCTGTTCGATGTGGTGGACTAGGGCAACATTGCCATTAGACTGACAAAGCAGATCTCACACAAAATCGATCTCAGATAAAAATGTTAGCCTGTGCTAGACTTTAAGTAGATCCGAAGCTTATGGATATTTACATAAAATTATAGATATCATGCTTAAAAAAATCACTAAATTGGTAAATATTTAAATAATTTTACAATGTAGAATATGGGTGGGATTTTTTAAATAGATTCCAAACATCAAAATATTAGAGGTTAGAATTGGTGTGGACCTGTTTTTCATATAATATTTATAACAGAATTGTGATGGTACTTGTTTTTCTCTTTTTTATACAATATTTACAACGGAGTTTTAAATCTATTACAAATTGTTGAGATCTTAAAAAAATGTAAATTTTAGAGTGAATTAAGAATAGACCTTAAATATTTGTTGTAAGATTTAAAAAAATTCTTAAAAAACAATTATAAATTTTCAGATAACTTTTATAATTTAATATTTCCTAATTACAAATTATTTAACTAAAACCTCCCGGAAAATATTCCTTTATTGGATGAAGAAACTTAGCTTGAACTTTGAAGTCTTCTTCATTAAAGCCATCCCATCACCATAATTCTCTAATCATATAATCTCTTTACAATGGCTGGCTTTGATACACGATAATTTATAGAAGTGTTTTTTGGACATCTAATTTTATTGATGGGAACAAAATGATTACATAATAAGTGAGAGGCATAGTATATATAGTAAGTGAGAGGTTAATACCAGTGACATTTCAAATTTGATAAATAAATATTTCGAATTTGATAAATAAATAATGGTTTTTTGAACATTAGATATTATAAATAATTATGTTTTTAAATTTATAAAATATATTATATGGTTAATATATTTTTAAATTATAATTATTTTATATTTAAATTTAATTTAAAATGAATAAATTTAAAAATAATAATTTGAATTATTAAATTTGAAAAAATATTTTATAAACCTTAAAAATTAAGATATTAAAGTGTTTATTCATTATTTGTATACATGTTTATTATGTTTTTTTTAATAAAATTATATAAAAGTTAAAAATGAAAAAAAAATAGGAGCTTGATTTTTCTGAGCACTGGATAGATTCCAAATTTAAATAGATCTGCGCTGATCTTTATTTATCAAATATCATTTGCAAATTATATGAGCAATTTAAATATTTGTTTTTTTAACTTTATATAAAAATCAAATTATATTTATAAGTAGAAATTCTTTAATCTTTTATATCCTTGGGTATAATGTGTAAATTATATTAGCTTGAATATTTGTTTTGAATTTTTTATGATTTTAATTTTTAATGGTTTTGAATTTTTTATGATTCTATTTTTAATTAGTTTTGTTAGCAGATTTCAAAAAATATGTTGGATTCTAGGCTAATCTTTATTTCTTCAAATCTCATGTGCAAATTATATGAGCAATTTAAACATTTGGTTTTTTAACCTTTTATAAAAATTGAATTATATTTATCAGTAGAAAATTTTTAATCTTCATCTATTTGGATATTGTGTAAATTATATGAGTAGTTTGAATATTTGGTTTTGAATTTTTTTATTGATTTTATTTCTTCATTAGTTTTGTGATTTCAAAAAATATGTTAGATTTTGGAGACAAACTTAGATTAAAGATAATTTTTCCTATGCCCGTTTTTCTTTAAACAATAAGACCAAAGATCTTGAAAAGTATAACACTAGTACACAAGAAAAAATAAAATAAAATTGAATTGTAATTAATGTTCATATGTATCATTAATGTCAATATACCAATTTGAAAAATTTAGCAGGTTCAGATTTCAAAAATTATAACGTCAGACACACACCTCTATTCTTGATTTTGAAAAACTAAGACTCAAACATACAACTCACTATGTCAGGTTTTTAATGGGGTGCAGTAATTGAGGCACTTACCTTACAACTGTGTCAGACTCTTAACGCAATAATTGATTTGGATGTAAGTTAGAATAACTTGTTTTAAAGGCTCTTAACGCAAGTACAATAATTGAGTTGGATGTAAGTTAGTTTAACTTGTTTTAAAGGTCTACATGCGTTTCCGTGAATTTAGATGTAAACATTTACTTTGATATTGACTTTCAGTGAATTTAGATGTAAACATTTACTTTGATACTGACTTAAGAGACCAGTGAAGATTGATTACCACATCCACAAACTGCTTTTTTTCATGCAAAGCATTAACACATTTAGCGTCATTGTAGGAAGGCAGAGCATCATCATTTGGAAATAAGATTTGAAAGATGTGAACGAATCAAATGTGAGAAAAGTATATTTAAATAATAATAAATAATGAAAAATATTAAAGTTAAACTATTGCAAAAGTATAGAAAGTTTTTGTCAAAGTCAAATTAATATGCAGTCAATGGAAAAACAGATGTGTTATACTTGTTGTGGTAGGTATAATAAGTGAGAGGTATAGTATATATATAACCTCTCTAGCCTCATCTTAAGATTGCCATGTATTTTTAACCAACAGGCCAAAAATGATCACTATGACAAGGCTAATCTATCTCCGGTGGTGTACAAACTTTCTAAAATAAAAATGCTCACTATAACAAGGTTAATCTATCTCCGGTGAAATATAAACTTTCTATAATAAATTTATTATTCTAAAAAAATATCTATATAAAAACACTTTATAATTTTAGAAAAAAAATTAAAATTTTCATGTTAACACAAATATTAATCATTATTCATTACACTAATAGGAGGGATACTACCTATGTGCATTCCCTTATTCGCATTATCTTTAGTTCCAAGGCATGTAATCTAAGATCAACCTTCTCCACAATGTTATATCATCTAATTTAATATATGAACGAAATCTAATTTACTATAAGAACGAAATTTGGGGTGGCTTTTATGGGATAGGCCAAATTAGAGACTTATAATACTAGAGTTATGGTCCATAACATTTTTCTTTGAAGCTAGTGTGCCACATTTTTCTTTGAAGCTCATGTGCCACGAGTGGGTCCTTAGACCAACACATTCTAAATAGACAATATTTTTCCCACAAGATGCTTGTTGGACATTTCAAGGATTAACTCACAATGGATGGTTCTTATTGATAGGCCCATGGCGTTAGACATATGTCGTCATAAGTTTATAGTATGATATTTCAAGTCATAGTGAGAGGATTAAGTCATAGTCATATCATACACCCTCCAAGATGACCTCTCCCTTTAAACACATAAGGGCTTATCTACCATTTCGCATTGACACTTATATTCCTTCTAGTTCTAAGGTTCAAGCAATCGCAACTCATTCAGAGGGACAATCTATTGTTGGGATGGAACAGGATGAAACAAGTAGATGAGCATCATTCAAAGGAACAATGTGACATTGGTGATTGCGTTTAAACTTTACCTTCACCCTTCGCCTTACAAACAATTGTCCTTCAAGAACAAATGCATTGAAAATTTATCACCAGAGTTCTATCTACCATATAGGATTGCCAACAAAAATGTGGAGACCACAAATGCTTTAGAGTTACCTGCATCTTCATGCATTCTCTATGTCTTGTAAGTTTCTTATCTACAAAAAATTCATTGGGTAGCGCATTCTAGTTCAGATAGTGTTACGCAAGTTAGATGAAGGCGGAAAAACAAATTTTGGGCCCAGAATCCATGATAAACACACCAAGTAAGAAACTATGCCACAAGACCGTCACTGAATATTTGATCAAATGGAATAATCTTCCCTTTGATGATGCCCCGTGAGATGTAGAGGATTTCATTCATTGATACCCATGATTATAACCGTACTATTACTTTCTTATTTTTCTTGTGTACATCTATCTCCTTTTATTACCATGACATGTAACAGCCACATTATTTGTCCCGCATTTCACGTTCTTCTTTCTTTCCTTTGAATCTTTAATGAGGCATCTTATGTTTGAAAGAGCATGCTGATATATGTGAACTCATTCCGAGGTTAGCCCTCAAAGTGGTACTGAGGTAACCATGGTAAAACTACTAAAATTTCCCTCTTCTTCTCTGAAAGTTGGTATACAAGACTATGAAAATAAATAGGGAAAAATAAGACTTCAAATCACAATGACTTTAACCACTGTAGTTGGTATACAAGAGGAAAAATAAGACTTCAAATCACAATGACTTTAACCACTGAAGTTGGTATACAAGAGGAAAAATAAGACTTCAAATCACAATGACTTTAACCACTGAAGTTGGTATACAAGAGGAAAAATAAAACTTCAAATCACAATGACTTTAACCACTGAAGTTGGTATACAAGACTACAAGAGGAAAAATAAGACTTCAAATCACAACGACTTTAACCACTGAAGTTGGTATACAAGACTATGAAAATAAATCGGGAAAAATAAGACTTCAAATCACAATGACTTTAACCAGTTACCCCCTGCTATTAGACTACTGTTCACTAAGATGAGATAAGAAAGGAACATAACATATTTTTGCACCCAACAAAACACCTTATCCAGGAGATCATAATTTACTGCCCGCAGTTAGATTATTTTGATTGTTCACTAAGATGAGATAAGAAAGGAACATAACATATTTTGCACCCAACAAAACACCTTATCCAGGAAATCATAATTTACTGCCCGCAGTTAGATTATTTTCATTGTTCACTAAGATGAGATAAGAAAGGAACATAACATATTTTTGCACCCAACAAAACACCTTATCCAGGAGATCATAATTCACTGCCCGTGGTTAGATTATTTTAATTGTTCACTAAGATGAGATAAGAAAGGAACGTAACATATTTTTGCACCCAACAAAACACCTTATCCAGGAGATCATAATTTACTGCCCGCGGTTAGATTATTTGATCCTTCATGCTTCGAAGGTGAATCAATAGCAAAGTTATAACAGAAACTACATTGAGATGGTTTCAAGGGCCCTCTTCTAAATACAACTGTTTTGTACACCAAGAAAATTGCCATAAAACTAAACACAGTGATGTAATATTCAATCTATAGAATAAACTATCCACAAAATCCGGCAGGATATATCGAAAGCTATATACTCCCATCTTTCAGAATGAAAACAAATTTTGGCTGCATTTTTTGCCACCTGCTAGACAAGCTTCTGCAGAGAGATAAATGTTCGAAAGATGTTTTATAAACAAGTAGTCTCCAGCCCATTCAATTAAACAGCATGAAGACTAGATTACTTTGACTTAAATATTGCATGACCTACTAGTTTATTTGATGCCTGAAAGCACTATGTGTTTCCCCAAATGTTGGTCTTAATTAGACTGCTTAGCTTTTTTCCAAGAGATCGTAAATAACAACTTCGATGCCAGCAAGGGATAAAAAATGTCAAGACCAAGCATGACAGATTCTCAATATTGTCGTTAAGATCAAGAATTTATAATAGAAAAGAATAATCAAATCATGTACTCATTAAGGAACTGACATATCAAGTATGATCTCTTTGTAGTATTGTACAATTTCAAACTGTATGTCCCATAGATTAGCCAGTCCCAAGAAAGTTGGTTAGAAGCAAGCAGAAAGAGACCAGTAAGGTAGATAAGTTTTCCAGTCTAGCTCGAACGTAGCAATTCAGATTTTCTGTCTGATGGCTACCTGTCGACAAACCTTTAGTCATGTTGACAAATTTTAACAGATATTATAAAGGAACTATTGTTGCAGCACATAACTTGATAAGCTAAGATAGATTATCTTTTTGTGTAGCCAATATAAATGGCTTTCATACAAGGGAAGTCCCTTCTCTACGCACCTAAACTCTTGAGCACATACAGAGTATTTCAATGAAAAGCAATAACTGTGACTTTACCCAAGCATGATGACCAGTTCAATTGGTTTGGTAAAGAACATAATTTCCTCAATGGCAACATTACCAAAGGAACTAATCCCATGGTCTGTAGAGAACAAAAATTAGTAAAGAAAGTGAAAAGGAATCAATACATTGAGTCAAAACTGGGGACATACCACCCTAATTCATTGACTATTCTGTCCAATCTCTCTTCCTGACTTTTAGGGTTTCCAAACGCAGTTGTAAATGGATATACATAAATAACTTTCCTGGCCAGAGATCTATATGTCACTGTATCTTTTTTCACCAAGAATTCCATTACATCCCGACCGAATGATCCATCCACTTCTGCTTGCAGATATTGACCTGAAAGATAACAAGCGGCATTTCAAAGTAACCAGTCAGTCTTTATGGCAATAACAGGGCCAGTTTCCATCTATATGATACAAGTGCACACAAAATGAGGGGAAACTAAGCAACCGGTTTTATCACCTATAGCTACATGCTAATCATTCTTTTGGAGAAGGAATGGAATAAATCAAAGACAACTAAAATCAATAATCTTCTTGTTTAATCCTAACTAAGAGTGCTCCTAATCTAGGAAACAGAACACGTCCTCCGCCCTGTGTCATGTGTCCATGTATCAAAGTTCAAACACATGATTCCAGACTGTCAGACATGCATTAGACAATTGTCCTGTGCCAAGAGACATGTCCCATGCATGTCCAACATTCTGTCATAATGTGCCCCAACATGTCAAACACTCAGTCATCATATGTTCCAACATGTTGGACACTCTGGAATCAAGGCACTGAAAAAAAAATATAAATTCACAACAATTTAAAAGTGTGCAGAATGCAGATGTGTCCAGAACCCAGATGTGCCAATAAATGTGTTTCAATATGTGATTGATTTAGTTCTATTTTCTATATGTTCGAAAATATCACATCTTTATATCTACATTTCAGCTCTGTAATTTTAATATTTTTTATCATATATATTATATGTGTATGTATGTTTCCCCCTATCACATCTCAGGGGGCTCTATGTGTTCTCTCATGTTGTAATTTGGAAGGTCTGCCTGTCCCATGTCAGACACCCATATCCATGAATCTGAGCGTCCCAGCACCATATGACTTAAGTTTTGAGGGGTCTACATGTCCTTGTTGGACACCCATATCTACATGTCCTTGTTGGACACCCATATCTACATGTCTTAAGTGTCCCTGTGTCATGTGAATTATTTCTTCATGTTACATGAAACGATAAACAAGATGAAGAATAAATAAAAATAAAATAAAAACAACACAAAACAAAAGACTCTAAAGACTTAAGTGAAATGAAACTTGAAAAGATGCCCCCATCCAAAATCCTATCCCTGGAAAAAAGGGATTCGGGCAAGGGGAGGCTAAGGCCCAAGGATCAATGAAGTGACTAGAAAGAAACAATGAATCCCAAAGGACCAGCAAACTAATCTCGTTGCAATACTAGAGAAAGATGATCAAAAGGAATAATCCTATGAGCAGTCTCAACTCCCACAGGTTAAGGCCAAGGAAGAAGGACAACATCTAGTGTTAGCTTTTGGGGTTACCCAAAAGTGTTTACACCATGCTTGAGGGTGCTTCATGAGATGTGGGGTTCATGGTGCATCGACTACCCTTGATTGTACCGTGATTGACATTCACATTAGAGATAACTTACTCATGGATTGTTATACCTTGACTTGATTTTTATGTGGTGTAATTTCTTAAAAGGTTGGCGACCTATGTGGCATGATAACATTTTTCATGGGACATGCACATGGAGGTTGGTTGCTTTCTTGGGAAGACCACCCATTTGGAGGAGGAGCATTAAGCATCTAGGAGGAGACTGTTGAGCCCCACATAATATGAGGACACTTGGTTGCTTGCATTGAAGCTTGTGTTTGACTTGAAGACACTTGGGTTGACAAGAGTTCATGTAGGTGTGGTGGACTCGAACATACACATGGCTTAGAAGGAAGCATTGGAACATTGAAGACCTTTGTGTTGAAAAGTGTAACTAGGTTTGGTCTTCATAATGACATGTAATTGTATTTTTATGTAAAGAGATGAAAAGAAGAAAAATAAAATTATTGTAACGATTGCATCATAGGTTTCATGAGCAAGAGATTTTATTTTTGATTCATTGTAAAGAATCATTCTTGAATATGTAAAGTCATCCTCCAAGACTTTGTCACTAGCCCTCATAATGTCAACCTACAACAAAGCGGTGGATCTAGAAGATGAAGTCGGCTTCCCTCCAAGAGATCATGTCGGCCTAGAGGTCATGAACAAGCTTGTATATATACCCATACTCGACCTCATTTGGATACAACGAATTCGGTGAAGCAAGTCGAAAAGGAAGTGCAAAATACACTCTAGAAGAAGCCTCTGTATCAATGCAGCAAAGAGGAAAAATAGCGAAGGTCATCAAGTAGTGTTTTTGGGTTAGTTTGTTCTCCTACATGCAAAGATAGCAGAACCGAAGGTATCCAGAAGAAGTTGAAGGAACTTTTGGGACTAGGGCCTCACTAAGAGAAGTCGAGTCAAGAAGTCTCTCTCTTAGAGACTATAAAGGAAGCGAAGACAAGCCAAGCTTTTTGTGGTGCGTTGGAAAGCATACAAGAAGAGACCGAGGTTCTAAGGAAGCCGAGATCAAGTAGGGAAGAAGTCGAGCACAAGAAGAGAAAGGAAGCTAAGAAGAAGAGCATCGTTGAAGAAGAGGTTAGTGACAAGGATCTTGGGAGGACACTAGAGTCAAGGGTCTTTATCATAGTCTTGGTATTCGTCAATTGAAGACCTCTAAAAAGAATTTATGATTGGGTTTTTCTCTCAAAGAGTGAGAGGTTTTGGCCATGGATGACAAGCCTACACACTGTGTCTCTTGTCTTCTATTGTTCATTTGGTAATTGTCTTTATGAAAGGAACACAACAATAACATAATGAAAAGAAGATCATAATTCAAGAAGTAAAAGAATATCACAAGCAATTATCAAGAAGAGAAATCTCCTAACTTATGATGCCCTAGATTTCTCAACATGGTATCAAAGCTTAGGTGCTAAAGTCAAGAAGGGGCATATAATCAAGAAGACACACGAGAATCAAGTTTCAAAGAAGGATCAAAGCGAGTCAAAGGGCACCAAGCAAGAGATCAAGACCTCCATCATACTGAAACCCTAGATCGAAGAAATATACTCTAGCAAGAAGTCTTGAAATCATATTCAAGAGGGAAATAGGAAGAAAGACCAAAATCCTAGAAGTATTTCTGAGATCATCATCTAAGGAAGCTCTTCAAGGTCGAAGGTAGACTAGAACATTCAAGAAGGATCGTGAAGCAAGCTCTCTCTCATCTTCAAGGAGTAGTCCTCTATCAACATCAAGATTAAGGAAGAAGCAAGCAACGAATACTCAAGTAAGTTTCTGACTTCATCTGATACTATCAAAATGTCTTTTTGCAAGGAAAGCAACAAATTGGTTGCGGCTGCAAACTTCCTTGCATGGAAGAAAAGAAAAGACCTCAATCTCATTGAGAATGAAGTCATGGACAACATCAAAGGATCAATAACTCAACCTCCCAAAGAAGATACTCAAGCACATGCTAGATTCATGAAGGGAGAAGTGAGAGCCCAGAGGATTCTCATAGAATCCATCACAGACCTTCTCATCCCATATGTATCAAAACTAGACACTGCAGAAGCTATATATGACAAATTGGTAGAGTTATTTTCCGTTAAGTATTGTTGGAGAAGTAATCTCTCTAAGGCAAGAACTCTACAAATTGAAGATCTCAAGAGAAGAAGGAATAGCCTCATATGAGGATTTCTAAAATAAGAGGTCAACTTCAAGATCTGGGTGAAATAATGTTTGACAAAGAAATGACCACTGTAGTACTGAATGCACTACCGGAAGAATGGAGCAACTTCACTTCAAGTATCTATGGGAAGAAAGAAGCCACTCCTTTTCAAGATCTATAGTCATTGTGTAAGATCGAAGAAACTAGACTAAAGGCAAAGTAGGATGTAGGAACAAATGAGCAGAATCAAGTGTATGTTGCTATGTCAAGAAGAAAAGGAAAGTTTGGAAAATTTGGTCCTCAAAAGAAGAAGAAGAACATGGCTAAAGTACAATGCTATGGATGTCAATAATTTGGGCACTATCGAAGAGATTGTCCTAAGCTTAAAAGGGACAATAACAAGAGAAATAAGGAAGAAGCCCATATTACCGAAGAAGTAGAAAATCCTGAGACAAAGAAGCCTAAGAAGGAGGAAGTGAAAGATCTCTACTATGACTAAGAGAATCTCCTTCACTAAAAGGAACTCTTCTGTTGTATTATAGATAGGAAGCTTTGAAAATAAGATAGAAGGCATCATATTAGAGAATGGCATCATGGTAGAAGCATTAGAAGTAAGAGATCGTGACATATGTAATAGGATGTCTGGAACAAAACCTATGGAAGTCAACTATGTAGGATATAGCTCTTGGTAAAACTCCTTAGAAGCTCAAATAATACTTATGAAGAAGGAAGAAGTCATCTAGAAAAAGGGTTATCATACATTTGTCAAAAGGTAACATCTGCAAGATAGGATATGCAAGATCCTCAAGATTCTCTGATGGAATCTTCATTGTAAGATTCACCGATCAAGAGGAAAAGTAAGTGGGTCTTCAAGAATTCCAATCTTGTGGAATTCATAGAATGATGGTATGTTAACATGACAGTGAAGCAGATCAAGGGAATGAAATCCCTTCATTCAAAGGAAACTACTGCAAGAAGTCTGGATGATCCAAAAGAAAGATAAGGTATGTATGCTCACTATGGTCGCACAAAGAGTCTAGGCACCGTGACAACACTCAAAGTAAGGGTTGTCACTCTAATCCTTGCTCACTCCGTTTAGAATCTCTCCTAGACAAGTCAAGGGGGGTAGTCCCTAAGGTGAATGGATGAGGATAGCCTATGGAACACAGGCTCTAGGAGATTTTAAGGATGAACAACTTGATGAATTTAAAGCAAGTCTCAATCAATTGAGATAGATAGACTGAAATAAGATATAATCACAAGATAAAATGACTACAAACTAGTGCCTTTATATTTGACTTAACCAAAGACTAAATAAGAACAAGTCACCCAAAGCAATTTATAATGTAGCAATGCGACGATCATGAACAATTAAATGTAAAATACTCAAAACTTTAACATGCAAGATAATCTAGAAAAACTATATTTCTAGATTATCACAAAAATGCATTTAATCACCAAACAACACCAAGGAACTTTAAATTAAATTTTAATTATTCCTTAGGCAGTAACCTTAATGTAATAAACGAAGAAGTAAAACAAATCAAAGGGTTAATAAATTAAAATTTTAATGGGCCATGGGCCACATTAAAATATTAAATGTGAGAGCGCATGTCCTTTAATTTATTTCATTTTGAATTTCAAAGTCATTAAAAATTCAAAACAAAAAAAAAAATCTTAATTTTTAGAATTTTTATGTTTTAATGTTTTTTCAAATGAAAATAAAAAATAAAAAGTAAAAGCAAAAAAAAATGAAATCAAAATCAAAAATTAGAAATAAAAACAAACAAACAAAAGTCAAAAAAGAGACTGAAATTAAAAAAAAATGAATCTAACTTGAGGCAAAGAATGAAAATTAAAAAGGAAACTCGAATGTATTGAAATCGAAACTAACCCTAACCAAAACAATAAAAACCAAATCTAACCTAACTCATATGCATACATAATATACAAGTGAAAATAAAAAGGTCCAAATGTTTGCTTTGTGTGTGTTGTGTGTATGCAGGTCGACGAGGATGAGAGCAGCGACAGCAGAGGAGAGGAGATGCAACGAGAGGAGGCCGAGGAAGCTGTGGGATGGGCGTGGGAGGAGAAGCGCTGCAAGCCTGCAAGTTAAGGGTGCAGGTTTGACGGAGTACGCGGACAGCAGAACAAAAGGACACAGAGATGGCTACAAACAAGTTTAGCAGCGGTAGCTTGAAAGAGGAACACGCAGGTTTGCGTGGAAGGGAGAAGGCAATATGCAGACGGAGAGGAGGGCGAACTGGAGCAGCAAAACAAAGGATTTTCGAAGGTTTTGCAGTGGCGGATGGAGGAGAGGGTTGTGGCTGGTAGAGAAAAAGAGGCAGAGAGCAGCGGAAATGGCAGCAGAGAGGAAGGTTTGGGCAAAGGATAAAGAAATCCGAAATTTCCAAAAAACCCCAAGATCTAGACAGTAAAATCAAATTCAAAATTTTCTGGAGGGAAAAAATGCAGCAGACAGAAAGGAAGATGGTGGCCCAATAAAACCCTTAAAAATTTCCCAGAAATTTCTCGTTAAGTTGATATATTCTGCTTCAGATTTATTAGTGAAACCCCTACAAAATTATTTCCAGATTTAAAAAAATTTAAACCCTTGGACCGCAAAAAGGCTGGATAATATCCCTACAAAAATGATTTTGAGGTCAAATCTTACCCTCCAAGGCTTAGATCTGGCTTCAAATCAAACTTCACGTTCAGATCTACTTGTACCTGAAAGAAAAACACCCTAATCCCAGATATACAAAAAATAAATAAAACCCCAGAAACCCAAGTTAGAAAACCCAAAAAATTTTACAAATCTATTCACAGGAATGGCAGGTCTATCAAATTTGAGGAGTGTGAGTCCAACTCTGCTCCCAAATCTGATAATTTAAGGCTCTCAACAACCAGATTTATCAATTTCGTACATAAAAATTAAATTTTAAAATTTTAAAAGAGATTGTTAGCTCAAAATCCTTCGTATATCACACATAAAAACCTTATGATAAACCCAGGATTAAATTTAGCTTAGCTCTTCAAAAAACACGGATCGGGAGTTGGCTGGTCCAACTGAAAACTTCCCCTAATGCCTGAAGATCTAAAAAACAAGACTTTCCTGCAAAACTCAATTCAGCCATCAAAATAGAGCGAGAAAATAATAATAAAATTCAGATAAATAGAGATACCTGCTATTACATTCAAAATTTAAATCATTGCTTAAACCCCGGCAACTGAGCAAGATACATGTACTCAAATCACTCTTCAGAAGTTACCATCAATGGCTAAAAAAAAAATACGCATAAAAACGACACATCTTACAGTATTTCCATGAAGAGTAAAACTGGCGAAAATTAACCCCAAAGTCTTTCTTTATTATTCAGAAAAAAGATTACACAAGATTTTCGCTTAGCACATGACTCAAAGATCGAATGGATCAACTGACAAATGACTACCTATTTAAAGATAAATCTTCCAACGGCTAGTTCGAGTGATCATCATCAAAGCAATCTTGACTATTGATGAGGATTAAAATTTCTTTTAATCTCATCCATCGAAATAAATTCTTAAGGAAATTCGAATTTTTCAATTAAATGCATTTTAATTAACTCAAAAATAAAAAATTTGAGTTAAATTCCTCAAAATTTTGACTTTGACTTAACCCCCAGGGACCAAACATTTAAACTTTAGCAAAATAATTAATTTACCTTAGTCCTGGGACCTTTTAAAATTTGATTTTTAAAGACCAACGAATTTTGCCTTTGGAGAATTTAAATTTACCTAGAACCTAAAATTAATTAAATTTCTGGCTTAGGATTTTAATTAATTTCTGGCCAGAAAATTTAATTAATTAACCTATGAGGGGATAATTTATTTTTCCAACCCTCAAGACATTTTACATCATAATTTTCATATTCTTTTACATCACAAGGAGGAAAACCCATTTGTAATAAACCCTCACAAACTACCCATTTCTGTGACACAAATATAATCCAACAAATCAAGCAATTTGTAATAAAATAACCTAACCAAATAGTTAGGATTATTCTCAAATCACTTATACATAGACTCGATTTAGAACACTAGGACTCACTTAAGATCCCAGTGACAAAATACACTCTGGCTTTGGGATGAGACTGAAGGAAAACTCTGTCGACCATCCGAGAATGGATCGATGAGACAAAAAACCTCCCAGAATGTAGATCGTCACCAAAAAAATAGGTTTACCTAAGCAATTACATACATGACACATCTCTGCTATGATTATTTACATCATATACATGCAGAATGGGTTTACATTATAACATGATGATCATGCTGATGATGATAGTTGGACGGCATAGACACATTGATCAAGAACTATCCCTTTTGCGAAAAAAGGGAGTGTATTGCTATGGGTCGTTGACACGTAATGGTCAACACTCACATTTGATATTATGGAAGTCATGTCAAATGGTTCCAGACAACAGGGATCACTGAGCCATGATCAAAGAAAGGGTCTTCTCCTTCAAAGGGATGCAAGAATGCATTGTTCACATATTTAATTAGATGAAATCAACATAATATGTCATCATATGGCGTATGAGGTAGTTGACCACAACTGAGGAACTTTGAAGCTCCTGGAAATGAAATATGTGAAGAAAGGAAGGAAGAAATTATATAGGAAGTCAACATTCGAAAGACCAAGAAGACTTGACTATGATATCTCCCAGAAAGATATGATGACTTTAATGGAAGTCTGGAAAAAGATGGAGACCCTTGACAATACATATCTTCAAGAGATGGGTAAACTTATATGCAGGATGTTGATGCCTACAGGAAGATGTCATGATGAAAGACCATCACAAAGGTAATTATGATTTAAATGTTCATTATTAATGAACTAATATCTGGTTGGGCTTATGCAGGGCTACCAAAGGAAAGAACTATGAATGTCTTCTATGAAGAACCATGTAGAAGGATGCAAGAACCTTCCGGAAAGAAAAACATGATGAAGGTAGCAAAACATGAAGCAATGCCTGATGGAGACTGATGGATCACTTTCTGGTGAAAGAAATGATGACATGGCTGACTCATAGATAAAAGTGATGGATGGTCTATGCCCTGTGAAGAAGTCCCAAAAGATGAAGACTCCGTGACAAAGAAATTCATGACATCGAAGGAAGGAGTTCTTCAACCAGTTGGTTGTCCCATCATCTCCACCAGAGGAATTGTTGTAGGTCCCTATTTTTAGAGGTAGCCTGGAAAGTTTCTTACTTGGAAGAAACTTGGAAATTCCTAAGCCAAGAAGGAGCTTAGGTACATTCCTTGTGTAGGAATGAGTAAATTTCTTAATCGGAATAGATATGTCCTCCCTAATTGAGAGGGAGAGATAGACACATCATTCTAGTCTTCACTTGGGAAGACAGTATGAGAAGATTGGGTAATCATTTGGCATCTGATATTCGTTGAGGATGAGATAGGGCATCCAAGATAAGAATAATCATGGAGGACCGATATTCTTTGAGAACTGGGAATCCAAGATAAGAATAGTCCTATTGGAACACACCCTGAGAACCCGGGTAGGGTATGTTCTAAGAGAGACAATGATGAGATTGTCTATAAATCATTGGTCTTGCCAGCATTGAGCTCAGATCTTGTGGAGAGATAGAGTTGTTAGTCAAGCCCTTGTTATGTGACAATGTTGGTTGATATAATGCTAAACAAATGGGTTACCAATCCGATTCTTCTTATGAGAAATTCTTCAGATTGAGAATGACCAAGTACTATTATGAATACCTCCCTAATTAAGAGGGAGTGTTGAGAAGTGTAGCTAGGTTTGGTCTTCATAATGACATGTAATTGTATTTTTATGTAAAGAGATGAAAAGAAGAAAAATAAAATTATTGTAATGCTTGCATCATGAGTTTCATGAGCAAGAGTTTATTTTTGAGTCAAGGCTCCCATTGAGAGCCTTTAGGAATTTTGTCATCTAGTCATAAAAGCATAAAAGAGTCATTGACATGTAATGAATTCATTGTAAAGATTCATTCTTGTATATGCAAAAGTCATCCTCCAAGACCTTATCACTAGCCCTCATAATGTCAGCCTAAAACAAAGCGATGGATCTAGAAGATGAAGTCGGCTTCCCTCCAAGAGATCATGTTGGACTAGAGGTCATGAATAGGCTTGTATATATACCCATACTAGGCCTCATTTGGATACAACGAATTCAGTGAAGAAAGTCAAAAAGGAAGTGCGAAATACACTCTAGAAGAAGCCTCCATATCAACGCAGCAAAGAGGAAAGATAGTGAAGGTCATCAAGTAGTGTTTTTGGGTTAGTTTGTTCTCCTACATGCAAAGATAGCAGAACCGAAGGTATCCAGAAGAAGTCGAAGGAACTACTGGGACTAAGACCTCGCTAAGAGAAGCCAAGTCAAGAAGTCTCTCTCTCAGAGACTATAAAGGAAGCGAAGACAAGCTAGGGTTTTTATGATGCGTTGGCAAGCTTACAAGAAGAGACTGAGGTTCTAAGGAAGCCAAGATCAAGTAGGGAAGAAGTCGAGCACAAGAAGAGAAAGGAAGTCAAGAAGAAGAGCATCGTTGAAGAAGAGGTTAGTGACAAGGATCTTGGGAGGATAGTAGAGTCAAGGGTCTTTGTCATAGTCTTGGTATTCGTCAATTGAAGACCTATAAGAAGAATTTCTGATTGGGTTTTCCTCTCAAAGAGTGAGAGGTTTTGGCCCTGGCTGACAAGCCTACATACTGTGTCTCTTGTTTTCTATTGTTCATTTGGTAATTGCCTTGATGAAAGAAGCACAACAATAACATAACGAAAAGAAGATCATAATTCAAGAAGTAGAAGTATATCACAAGCAATTATCAAGAAGAGAAATCTCCTAACTTATGATGCCCTAGATTTCTCAAGACTTTGGAGGAAGGAGCATTGGACAATCCTTGTGGAGTGCCAACCTTAGGAGGTGGGACCCTTGCAAGATGGATGTACATGCCTTGGAGCTTGACATTTGTCACTTGGAGCGCTTCATTTGTGGACCTATTTAGTGTTTAGTTGTGGAAATAGTCCACTTTATTATTGATGGCCTCCCTCACCTTTTATATAAATAAAGGGAGGAAAGCCTTTTCAATCTTCATTCACTCAAGTTGATTGCATACCTATATCAGAGATGTGAGAGCTAGAGCGAACTTGTCTCTTTTCATTATATTTCTTCCCCATTGTAGTTTGCTCTATTTGTCTTAAGTACTAGGGTTCTTGAGGTGATTCAAGAAGAAGACTAGGGTTAAAGTTATCCCTAAGAAAACAAGGAAGCTAGGGTTTGGGAGAAACCCTAGAGGAGAAAAGGGAGCACTAGTTCCTGTCATTCTTCTGAGAAGTCACATTTGGAAATCATAGTGCCATTTGAAGTGCTTGATGTGGCAAAGATAGTGGGAGACTACCTTGTTTTCTCTTGTATACTTATGGAATGGAAGTGTAGGTGCCAATGGGGACCTTCCATATATGCAAAAGCTTGTTGAGGATCTTTGGTTGAGCAACCAGCTTTGGCTGGAAGTGATTCCCTGCTAGAAGTAATTGGTGGCTAGGGTTTTCTTAAAGTTTCCCTATCTAGAATTTGGAGAGCATGATATGTACAGGTTTATATTGAGCTGTTGATATGTACTTGTAACTTCACCTTTATATATATATATATATATGTGAAGTATGCTTCGCTGCCCAAACCCTGAGTACTTGTAGATTTGATTTTCAGCTTATGTTCTCATGATGATTTGAGCAATTTCTAGTGCTGGTTACACATGCTGATTTGACATAACATTGAACAGATTTTTGTTAAGTGATTTAACAAACATATAGAAGCTAAGGGGAATCTCCTGTAATAAATTGTTTTCATATGTGGCTTATGTTGGGAAGTGAGCCCTAAGAACTGGAACTATTGCTCCCTTGAAGTACACTTGTCTGAAATTTATTTTATTGCACTTCCTTGTGCAAGTAAAAAGGAAGTGAAATATATGATGCTGTAATTTATATTTCAAAATCATCCCTAAGGCTGAAAGTTTATAGGAAATAGATCCAGGGAACCTCAAGTTTGAGGTGAAATTTCTAAACTTGTTTAAACAAAATTTTCTTGAAATTTCAACAGCTAGGCTCCTTAGATGACCTAATAACTATAACCAAAATTCCTGTCAAAAAGAAGTCCATGGGATTCCCTTTACCCATCTTAGCAGGAATTGTTATTCAGCCAGCCTCTTCATCCACATAACAATCTGATCAGTCTCAAGAGAAAGGAGGAAAAATAATAGATCCAAAAAAAATGGCTCCGGGCATCTCAAACTGAGGCAAAGCATTCATCCAGGGACCAAGGAAAACCCTTAGCAGAGGGAAAGCTCAATCCAGACACAGTTTGGAGATTCAATGTCTGATTTAGTGGATTCAGACAGAGGAAGGAAAAGGAAAACAGAACAAGTGTAATACTTGAGTTGAGCTCATAGCATGAAGTGTTTCAAAAGCAAATGGAGGACTTTTATCTGGGGCTAGGTATGGGGCCATCATCCATTAGGCAATGATGGATGAAGCTAGGAATATCAGGGGTGATTCCCCTGATACCAGGAGGAGCCCTGTTCCAGGCCTGAAGAGGAGTTGGTTTTAGTTTTGACTTTTGAGTTTTAAACTACGGAAGGGGAACTCTATGAAAATATCTTATTTATTTCTTGAGCAGGGAGATCCTCGCATGAAACATTAAAGGCATGTACTTTGGATCAGATTTTGTTCTGATCCAGGAGACAAAATGTGACAAGCACAAGATTTTGTTCTGATCCAAGTGACAATTCTGACAAGGATAACACTGACAGAAGTAGGAGATGAATTTGGAGCATGGTGGAAGGATAATCTAAAGAGGCTCATGGAAAAATGGGAGGCTTAACTATTTTGTGGAATCTGGGCAAAGTGGAAGCAAAACATCATTGGTATGGCTGATCCTCTGTAAGCATTCCCTTCCAATCAAAACGCTTTGTAGGCTCTTGTTTTGACAAAATGTAAACAGCCTGGTCTTGCCAATCCTCAGGGCTCAAACCATCCTGCTGGAATGGTATTTCGACGGAAAGGAAGCTGTATTCTGATATGCCATAAATAAGTGGAGGGAACCTAAATCCTAGTATAGGTCTCCGTGCAAATAGAAGAGGTTGCTGGGAAATCAATAGCCCTTGGGGAACCTTACCAAATTTTGTAGAAAGAAGCAAGCTCATAGAAGACCTACTCAATGATGTATTGTTTACATGGAATAATAGGATGAAGGGCCAGGACTTTGTTGCAGAAAGGCTTGGGCTTCAAGAAACTTTGATTCTTGCTCTTGAATTTTAAAAAGAGCTCTTTCAGATCATTGGCAGAGGGCCTTAGATCCTCTGAAGGTTAAAAAGCCAAGGACTTGTCCTGTAAAATTCAAGGCAATGTGTCTTACCCATCCATACTTGAAAAGTAGAATAAGAGCATGGTGGAATGAAGATCCAAGCCCTTTTAGGAAGCAGATGTTCTGCCCCCATAAAAAATTACTGATAATAAAAGACAGCACAAGCTCACTTCAGCCGATAATTGATGGGGAAGGTCTTTTGTAGGACCATTTAGATCAGGAGTGGCAGCTTTTGAAAATGCTGAATGATATTTACCTGAAGAAATATTTTGAAAACAGAAGTTGAGAATTCAATGGTTCAAAGAGGGGGGTGGAATACAACCTCCTTTTACCAGTAATCCAGCCAAAGAAGGATAAATACAATTTTGAGCACTAGAAGAAAACATGGGAAATTGCCAGAAGAGAAATCAGAAATGAGAAAAGAAGCAAAGCTTTTCTTTAAGGGTTTTCTTTCAAATCCCAGAAACTGCAAAAGTGAAAGCCAGAATCTGATACTGGATTTAATTCCTCAAGTCCCTGACGTTTTTAAACAATTGTAGATGGCTCCAGTTTTGGATGAATAACTAGAAGAACTAGTTTTCCCTTGAAGAGGAAAGAGTCCCCAGCTCCATATGTGTTTCCAGCAGAGGTCTTCAAGTGCTTCTGGGAAATTGTTATGAGGAATGCGTTGGATGCAATAGAAAGTCAAGAACCTCAAGGTGAATTCTTAGAACTCTGAAGACTTTTATAGCATTCGTTCCAAAGAAGTATGAGGCAGAGGAATTCTTATCCTTCAGGCTTATCCCTCTTTGCAGTATAATTCATAAAATAATATCTAGACATAGCTGGAAGGCTTCAGCAATTCTTGCAATACATGTCATAAAATAATATCTAGACAGATAGCTAGAAGGCTTAAGCAATACTTGAGTAAGCTATATTCAGAGGAACAAGGCCACTTCTTGACAGGAAGACAAATTAAAGTCTTATAGTGGCCGAAGACACTGTTCACCAAGTAAAGCTAAACAAAGATAAATGTATGCCCTTGAAATTAGACCTAGCAAAAACTTATGATAAAGTTGGTAATTCTAAATTAGATTTTGTTCAAATTAGACTTTTGGTTGGGACGGTTTAACTGGGTATATGAATTATTTTAGATAGAACCCTTTGTTGTCCTTATCAATGCAAAGTTTTTCATAAGCTTGAGTGGGATAAGGTATGGATGCCCTCTTTCTCCCTTTATTTAGAAGCTCTAGAATTACTCTTGTTGGAGACTGCCTCCTCCTAAAAATGTAGAACTCATTAGCACAAAAAGTGTTAATTTTCTAAGTTCATGATAGCAGACTGCACTATAAGATTCTACTCTACAGCTGAAATTTAAATGTTAAGAAACACCAATTAAAAGACTCTGATTTTCAGAAACTAAAAGCATAGGACTGTGGATTAAGAGATTAGATAATGCATATTTGAATCTTAGAATCATTTGACGAGTGATGAACTGGAGATCTGAAAAATAAAAATTCTGCAATCACAAACAAATAATTATGAATTCTCTAATAACAAACTACTTTCTAGGGGTGCCAGGAGGCATTGTACTAGATCCCGACGGAAATCTAGAACTTACCATTAGTTGGGGAAAATGAACTCGAAGCTCTCACCTTATTCCAAGGCCTTGTCATTGTGGAAGGCATTTGACAAGCATCAGTAGTGGGGTACTCAGTGTTGATAATCAAAGCTCTGATATCAAAGGCCTCCTAAGGCATTTCCCCTGAATAGGCTCGTCCAAAACACTTCTCTCTGAAATTCATGTCATGGAGCATATAGAGTTTTTTCATATTCTCCAAGGTCAAACGAAGCAGGCAATGCTCAAGCAAACTAAGGAACTAGGCTAGTGGAAGGCCTGTGTGAGATAAATGGGAAGATCATCCCTGTACTACCCCTATAACCATGATTTTATAAATGGAATGGAACCACCACCATGACACATGGTGCAACATGCAAATCAGGAATTTATGCATTGGCATCTTCATCATTTTTTCCTACCTATAGCTCAGCAGAGAGAGATAATACACTGTACAATGGTGGTTGCAATGATAAATGTGGGAATTTAATCCCCATGATTTGCATTTGGGAAGAATCACCTTCCATCCTATCAATTGGACCTATAAACTAGTATGTAGGTGTTTCCACAAAGCTTGGCTCCTAACTGGGAATAATTTTTATAGCGTCTATGAAAGCATATATGTCCATGAACATCCCTGCATGTAGTTGGAGGTTGGAGTTGGGAACAAGGCCAACAGTCCTGCTCTCTCATTTGCTGGTAATTTGGTTTGTGGTTTAATTGTGTGGTGGGTAGAGATTGGGTGAAGCCTAGGAAAGTTTCTAGGGAAATAGAATATAGTGGAATCATGATGGCCAACTATCACCATAGGTGAGATTGTTGCATTCTCAATGAATTGAACACCGTACAATGTGAACTAGGAAGAATGAAAAGGACTTCGTTGGAGCCCAATGTGGTGCTCTAAACTAGACAATGTGCTAGAATTGCTAGAAAGATGAGTTTGCTGACTAGCTTGTTAATTTTGGCAGCTCAAGGACAAACTCCCTTCGTTGGACAATCTTCCTCATCAAGGAAGACCCTTACTAGCCCTTGGAAGAATTTAATTTGGTTAAAGAAAAAATATATTTTAATATGGAAACCCACATTTACACAAAAAGGACAAGTCGGTCCAAAAGGAAACTGGACACCCTTGGATGGCTGTAAAGACAAGTCAAGTGACCTTCATTTTCTTTCTTTGGTTTGGCTCACAGAAGTCTGAAATTGTTTCGTGGGGAATTCATTCGCACAGATCCGAAATTGCAGGGTCTAAGGTCGCATGTACGGATTAGGGTTTTTGGTTCGCAGTTGCAAGGTTGACACAGGATATTTTCGGCTGCAGTGGCTAGAATGTTTCAACCGCATGCATATCTCTCTCTCCATGCAGCTGGAAACTAGGGTTTCATTTCGTCAATTGACCGAAGATTTTGTCAAGTAACTGCAGATGTTGACAGTTGACCGCAGGGTTCTAAATCATGATTTCGTCTAGTATTATTGTTGGGTTCATCTTTGGGATATGGTTTGGTAATTTTTTGTTGGGTAGTCTTGTGAATGAAGAAATGGAATATTGTACTCTTTTTGTTGAAGATTTTATGACAATCTAATAAGAAAAAGAATTTGAAAGGGTTTCCCCCCTTGTGTGGTTTTTCCCTGGTCTCCAACCAGTCTTGTTGTCTCTATGTGTGAATGCTTTTCTTCTATTGTTCCTTTATGTTCCACTGATTGATGATAATATTGTTCTTTCTATATAATCACATAGGTTGTTAATGATTTTATGATGTTGTGGGGTGAATTAAATATGTAAATGATGAAATGCAATTATCTAGAGCAATAAACAATATAGCCCTAAGAAAAATTAGCATGGGATCAGAGATAGGCTGAAGAAAAGTCATTGAAATCACCCCTGAGAAGACACCTTTGATGGAAGCAAGAGAAGACAGAGGAGACCTAAAATAAGGCTAGCTTTTGAAGGAAACCCTAGATAATTTGGTTATTAGGGTTTGATGGATAACATGAGGTTAAGGTTTGGGAGAAACCCTAGGATAAGATAAAGGCTTGATTTTTGCAGTTTTGAAACCCTAGCATGATCAATGAGAAGTTGTTCTGGCACTTTTGACAAATTTAAGAGTAATCCTAGTTGGGCTAACCTCAATTAGGCCCGGTTGTTGATGAAGTCGATGGAAACATTGAAGGCAACATTGTTAGATGGATAATGGACAGTATTAACTCTCGAAGGTTGGTTCAAGAGGGAGTTGATCTCCTCTCGTTAAAGATAAGTACCTTTTAGATTTATGTTACTTCTTTGTGACTCTATTCTTGTTTAGTATTATTGATTTGGTTATTGCTTCCTGCATATTTGAGTATGTGAATACTTGTAACCTCCAGATGAGATGTGATAAGCAGATCCTTTTTGAGGATCATCTAAATTGCAGGCAAAGAAAGCTAGTGCAGGAAGAGAAGAACTGGTGTTGGAAAAGGAGAGAAGTACCTGAGGAAAATTTTTGAAAGTTTTCAAAGTAGCATCCAGAAATTACAATATGCAAGTACTACAACTGCAAATGACAAATAAGTGTTATAAGTTGCACAAGTATATGAATACTACAAGGTATGTGTAGTATAATGATTTAGCTACAAGATTGGATGGCAAGTTAAGCTCTAAGGTATGTCGATAATATTACCTTCATAAATTACTCATGCATGCATATGAAAGTAAGTTTGATTTCTAGCACATGTAATATATTGGTGCTCTTGCTAATTGGCAAGTATTTTACATTTTAGACATGATGGATTTCCTGAAGCAGGTTAGATACATTGTTTTTGAGATAGGGAAACTTGATACTATTGATAATGCTTGTGATAAGCATGGTAATCTTGATGATAAAAGTGACAATAAGATTGATACCTAGGATCCTCTTGTTGATTTTGGTTAGGTTTTGATTAGTGAATTTGACAATGTGGTAAAATTGGATGCCCCGTCTTGATGGTTGAGTAATATGATAAGGAATTGATGTTGTGATTATAATTCTTGTAGTATGAAGATACACTCATATGACACTAACCCTTGATGAGTATTAGATTACATGTCCATATGTGACAATGAAGTAGTTGATGATGATTTGTTATGATTATGATGAATATATGTTTTAGAACTTGATATAGTTTGACTCCATGATCTACCAATTTTGTTGATGCATAAGAGTATTATGATAGACAAGTTAATGCCTTGATTAATGTTGATTGAAGCGGCTTCCCATACGAAGAGAAAAATTGTCCATAAAATCCTAACACCTATTATGATTTACAGATGACTCTTGATTGCTGAAGCAAGGTTTCTAGACATAAATAACCATCTAATGTTGTTGAAGAAGTTTTTACAAGTTATGATCTGAGCAGAGAAGGTTTCTCCTAGTTCAAGCCCCAGCCGCTAGGAGAAAGGCTTAAGAGTGTGGTTATGGGCCTCCTAGTCGCACAGAAGAAGGCTTATGAGTGTCGTTGAGCCTATAGGATACAAAAACTAAAACCTATGCATGAAAATCATAAGCGCTCCAAGAGGATGACAGATCTACAAACATGTAGTAGATGATAAAGAGTTCTATGAGCAAGGAAGTTTTAAGGAACTAGGAAATCTACATAATGTTTGACGTGTTGCAGAGAAAGTGAATGTCTTGACTCATCTTGTGTTTGTGGGAGTTTATAGTATGCATATCAGTATGTTATTTGTCTTGAGTTGATCATTGAAGCTAGTATGTGACAATATATAGTAAAAGTTGCAAGGGTTTGAGAAAGATTTGGCTTAATGGCTTGACTTAATGGCTTAATGGCTTGACTTAATATAGATGTGTAGTATTGGAATTTTGACAAGATGATTGACAGTTCATAGATATGTTTTGGCTTATGGGTTGATTGAATTCATAGTGATAACAAGTTAAGGCTTTGATCAGATTTTGCAATGGTGATTCCACGACAGTATGGGCATAATAACTCTTAGTGATTAAAATTGGTATTCAGTATTGATTTTGTATTGGCACCATTGGCATTGGCACATTTGTTGAAGTATAAACAGTTGTGATTCAGTATCTTGTGATCTCACAAAGAATGGATGGAACTTATATGACTTATCCGTGGTGTATGCATTTACATCTAGGGATAGAATAATTCGTAGTATGAACATGAGGATGGATTGATATTGCTTGGTAAATGACAGTTGTTGACATTACAATAAATAAGGTTGTAACCTGGTATTTTGGTGTGAGTTCTACCTGGTACTTAGTCTGAAGAGTTTGACAATGATATTAGCAAAAAAATTTATGGCTTTGATTTGACATTTAAGGCTTGATAAGAAAACTTGGTTAATTTGATTGCACAGTGTTGATTTGTTTGTGAGTATATTGGTTTGGTCAGTATTATGTATGCAGAAAGCATTGTATGGGTTGAAGCAAGCTTCCCGAGCTTGGTATGTCCGCATTGACAGTAAAGCCTCGAAGATGTGTCGATCCAAACCTCTACTTCAAAGTGGTCCAAGGTATGCCTTTGATTTTGGTTTTATGTGTTAACGATCTATTCTTGGTAGGTAACGAGCTTTTGATGATCAAAGTAAGAGGGAGTTGGCCTCTGAGATTAAGATGGAAGACCTTGGCATGATGCACTACCTTCTAGGATTAGAAGTTTGGAAAAGAAAACGATGTCGTGAAGTTATTTGGCATGATGGAATGCAAATCCTTGGACACCCCAATGGAATTGAATTTCAAGAAGTTATGTAGAGATATTGTTGAACCTGACTTGGCAACCGGCAGTTGACTGAAGCATTGATGTTCCTTATGAACACCCATTTAGTTTGCAGAGAACACCCTGAGCCAATTCATGATTGAGTCGCTTCATACAAATTGTGTTGCCACCAGTGTTGATAATATCGCTGATATTTGTAAATATCACGATATTTTTGGCAAAACAAGATATCACAGAATAAATATTGCGATATTTCCGAAATATCAACGATATCTCAGCAAAATATCGTGCAACAATGGAATTTATCGTTGGACAAGCTAGGTCGTAGCTACAAAACCAAAATTGATTTTTATTTGTTGATTTTGCTTTGTTAGTCTTGGAGAAGAAAGGGGAAGAGCTTTGTGGTGGTTTTCAAGGAGGGATTGAGGACCAAACAACCATTGTCATCACCAACCAAAATTTTCTTGTGGATCAAAGATTCAAGAACAGTGAAACAAACTCCATTTATTTCATTAATAGTTGTGTTCTTAAAAAGCCCTATGTTAATTATTTTTTTCATAGATTTAGGGTTATACTTGCTTGCCTCTTTGCCTACGAACATTTTGCTTCTTTGTTTTTTTTCATTTGCTATGATTTTCATGCCCATGAGCCAATACAAGTGTTTTCTCCATATTGGACAGCAAGCATAATTTTTGTTAACTTTCTAATGCATTGCCATTTTTCATTGCAAATAATGTGGTAAAAAAATTGTTTTTTAAACTGAGGCGGCTATTATTTTTTGTGTATGGGAGTTTAATGCCAATTTTTTGTTTTTTTGATGCCCTAGGTTTGAATTTTGACGTCCATTAATCCAATACAAATATGCCAAATCCCTTGGACCTATTTTGGGAGTATGGGGAACCTGATGGTGGGACAAATCGGGCATATCTATCATGCAAATTGTGTAGGAACAAGATGACAGGAAGGGTTACGCAATTGAAATACCATCTGGCCAGACTCCTTGCACGTGATGTTTAGCTTTGTATGGTTTCTAATGCGGAGCTTATACAAAAGGTTGTTGAAGCAATTGATGAAAGGGATAGAAAGAAAGAAGAGGTAGAAAGAAACAAGGTTGAACGTTCAGATAGATCTTTCAAGGTATCTTCTTCCGAGTTTGAAGTTGAGGGTAGTGGGAGGGGTGTTGGAAAATGAAGTTGAGGGTAGTGGGAGGGGTGTTGGAAAATGTAACTAGGTTCGGCCTTCATTTAATGTATTTGAGACATCTTGTAATCTACTTGTCAAAAGAATAAAGAAAAGAAAAATTATTATTATTATTATGACTTATTAAAGCATGGGTTTTATGCTTGGTGTTGTCGCTTTTTCTAGCACCTGTAGCACAAGAGCTTCAAGAGATATAGAAAGCTTCCTAGAGACAGCCTCTGGGTTGATTGTAGACCAATGCCTAAGATATCTTAAATAGAAGAGTGCTTTGGAAGATTATCAATGGGGCTTTCTGCTGCACTCCAATTGTCACATAGTTTGAAAAGATAATAACGGGGGCTTGGTTCAATAGGCCTTCATCAAGGTAAACTCAAGCCAATACATGGATCCAAATGCTCAAGGGGTAAAACGGGCCAATCTCAAAGAGAAATGTCTGGTTTTGGTGGCTGACGCACAACAATAAGCAGCTTAATATTGGAGTAGTAGTAAAACGAAGAGGTGGAAAGGAAGGAATCTGATACATAGGGTTGGGTATAATACAGAATCCTAAGCAACAATATTCCGACAGAAGTATGGAAGACTGAAGAGGTGGAATGGAAGAAACAGTGGAGCACTAATTAAGGTCCCAAGATCTATACATCATGAACACATTTGCTACTAATTAGCATATGTAAATCTATGCTCATACAGGTACTCTAGGGTATCGAATAACACAAGTAAATCTGTAATTACCACAGGTATTATTACTACTTAGCAGCAAAATATACAAACATGAATAAGAGTGAAACGACATCTTCATTACGCTATTTCAGGGGGAGAAAAACATACATGAAGTGATAAACAAAGGGGAAACATACTGCACATTGCTTTGATTGGAATCACCAAAGAGTTTCATTCATCCTTCAAAATGAGTCCAATTCACCAATCCATTTACATTTAGCAATACATAGCTCAAGTCCCTCCCGAACAGACAGATAGAACCAAAAGTGGAATCACAAAATTTGGACCCCTCGGGTGTAGTATTCTGGAACCTTTATTAATTGTTTCTTCCCCCTATTTAAAGGAGAGGAGGAACTTTGAATCAGTTACAAAATATCTCAACCAAGGGCCAACTATCCGATAAACTAGTTGCCTTAGCGTGCCATAGCTCTGCTACCTTAAATGATTACCAATGATTTGATTCCTTTCTTGAAAATACACAGAAATTACAAAATAAACAGAAATAAGAAAAATTGAAAGATGACTGAGGAAAATATCCTTTTGTCGTTCTTGTGAAGGCCCTTGATCATGTTGATTTGTGTAGCTTGGGAGGTACTCCAAGCCCTAGGGTTCAGGGTTTGGAGGGAAAAGCACCACAAGCGCAGCTTTGGGCTTGGAACCCACGTGTGGGGCTTTGGCACCCATCCAGATTTGGGACAAAATGATGATGGATTTACGACATGTGATGGATGAGGATGATAGTGCTTGGAAAGACGATTCCAACGCAACGAAAATCGTCCAAATCCGAGTTGTTGTTAAAGAGATATTGATTTTTGAAGTTGACAAATTAATTATTGGTTGTCAAGTAGGCTGACTTGATGTAAAAGAGAGACAATAGATGTGTCACTTCAAATGAGACATTGAGCTTTAAAAGCCTATAAATTAAGGATGATTTGAGGCTATTTGAAGCATCTAAGTGTGACAATAAATCACCAAGAGGAGCTTTGAAATTTCGTGGAGGAAGCCTTAGCAAAAGGAGCCAAGGACAAGGTGGGTATTTTCTATGGTAAGACCGAAGTGTTATAGCTGACAACGTGGAGGTCTTAGGGCTATTTTGAGGCGTGATAAGGGTTGTCTTGGGTGCAGATTGCTAGGAAGATAAGGCCGCAGATATGGAGGGAAAAACAAAGCTTTTTGGAGGTTGTTTGGTGGAGTTTTGGAGAGGGCTGAAGGCTACAATAGTTGTTGTGCTAGGCCGCAGGCCATAGCCAGCAGCAAAGCTACTTCTTAGTGTTGCGTTTGGGGTTAAACAAAGCCAAAAGAGCAACGTAGGCGTGGAGGACTTCTTCCTTGGAGAACCGTAGTCTTTAGAGGGTTGTTTTGTTGACTGCGTGGAGGAGAAGGGTTGAAAGTTGATGCCCTAACTAGTGATGCAGTGACAGCAGTGCAGAAGGTGAACAACATTGTTTTAGGAGGTGTATTGGGTCAAGGTGTGACCAATTTGGATCATATTTTGAGCAGCCTGCTAAAGCCAAGTGTATGACCTTCCGAGGTGGCGAAGCATCATACTAGGAGCAGATTCAGCAGTGACAAGATTGGGTGTCATAGAGCTGGCTGGAGGGCAGCGAGTTGGCTACCCAAAGTAGCCCTAGAGCAGCAGACAAGAAGGATGTTGTTGGTGCATAATGATTGGGTGAAGTATTATCGCCTTATGTGCAGCACTTTGATGGACGAAAGTGACTGCTAGATTGGCAAATTGGAGCTCGGGTATTGGCCAGCCTAGAGAATAGTTTGATGAGCCAGTGTTCATTGTAGCAGACGTGACTTGCAGCAGTGATAGGAGGCAACCCTCTTGGAGTCTCGATGCGTAGTGGCCTCGATGGATTAAGGCACTACTAGTGATCAGTACGGAAGCGAAGGACTAGCAAGACAAGATACGACATAGAAGTTGCAACGACATTTGTCATGTATCTTGTATACCATAGACTGTTGTATTATTCAGATTTGGTTTAATATAACAAAGATTGGGATTGTACAATATTGTACAATTTTGTTTAAAACTGTGTATATTGTGCATATGTGATTTACTGCTTTATATTTCTGTTGTGCAAAGTAGTTTATGGTTGAGATTTTTGGTTTGGTAGCGTCAGTGATTTTAAGACTCTAACCTAGACCCAAGGTCGTGGAAATTCAACAGATCAAGCCACGTCAATAGAAAAGAAGTTGAGCTCCCTAAGTTAAGAGGGAGCTTGGATGAAAGAAATCTCCCTAGTTAAGAGGGAGGGCATATCATAGTTCTGATGGACACCTTGAAAGAATATATTGGAGAATAAATTTTGAAGAGTTGTTGAGATAAGGAAAGCGGGATCTGATTATAGAGTATGTTGCTACATGTGAGGTAGGAAAGGAAGATGTGTAATTGAGGAATACTCTGTCAAGATTTTTTTCAAAGTCCTACTATGATGAATTGAGAAGCAACATCAGTGGTCTGGAAAACCCCAGAGGTTCTGGTTTAATTATGTATATTTGAAAGATTGTTACTAATTGGGGTTGTGTTTGTACAAGTAAATCTCTCAACACGTCTGATAGCATGTTGGTTACATGAGAGAGATTTGTTACTGATCTATTTGATCAGGGAGGATTTGCTACTGATAGGAACAATTGGGAGTGTTGAGGCTTTGTGTGTGAGACACATTGCTTAAGAGGACATCTAGTCGGCACTATGTGTTGATGTTTAGATCACAAAGTAGGGAGGGTGGTGTTGGTCATGTTGCTCTGACCTCAGATACGCACCTGGATCCCTGGGTTGATGGCTAGCAAGTAAGCCTGATGGTACCTAGAGAGGCTGAAAGCTTTAGTCCATCTTAGTTCCACCTGGATAGATTGCCCTGGTCAAGAATCTAGTTTGTGGCATCGTGACTCCCTACATTGTTGGAGGACGTTGGATAGATTTCCCTGGTCAAGAATCTAGTCCATGGCATTGCAGTGCCTAAACTCTTCATAGCTCATATGTTTTGAGATCTTCCATGTACTCATATATGTAAGTATGAATACCTCCCTAGTTAAGAGGGAGTGTTGATAAATGTAACTAGGTTTGGTCTTCATAAATGTAATTGAGTCACAATGAATCGTATCTATTAAAAGAATGAAGAAAATATTTTTATTATTATTATTGACTTATTAAAGCATGGGTTTCATGCTTGGGTCATCTTGTTTTAGGTCAAAATTCCCATTGAGGACTTCTAGGATTTATTTTGATTCATTAAATTCAATGTTCATTTAAAAAGACCCCTCTTGGACTTTTTAATCATGTAAAAAGAATTACTATTGAGTCAAATATGCTATTTGTCCCCTCCACACCAAGTCGGCCTCAAGGAGATCAAGTCGGCCTCAAGAGGGCAATTCGACCTCACTAGAAGGCTATATATACAAGGTAGTTCGAATTCATTTGGAGCATTCACTCTCTCTCATAAGTTCGATATCCAGAAGAAAGAAGCTGGGAAGTGCGAAGTAAGAAAGGAAAAAGGAGTGTGAAGTTGAAGAAAGAAGAAGAAAAAGGGAAAATTGAAATTTTGGGCTATCTCTCTCTTTCTCAGGTGGATTCCTCTAGGAGATCGAAGTCTCTCTTGTCAAGTTGAAGTAGTTGTTGTTGTTGTTGTTGCCGATTGTTGGGTCACAATGAATCGTATCTACTAAAAGAATGAAGAAAATATTTTTATTATTATTATTGACTTATTAAAGCATGGGTTTCATGCTTGGGTCATCTTGTTTTAGGTAAAAATTCCCATTGAAGACTTCTAGGATTTATTTTGATTCATTAAATTCATTGTCCATTTAAAGAGACCCCTCTTGGGCTTTTAATCATGTAAAAAGAATTAATATTGAGTCAAATATGCTATTTGTCCCCTCCACACCAAGTCGGCCTGAAGGAGATCAAATCGGCTTCAAGAGGGCAATTCAACCTCACTAGAAGGCTATATATACAAAATAGTTCGAATTCGTTTGGAGCATTCACTCTCTCTCCTAAGTTCAATATCCAGAAGAAAGAAGCTGGGAAGTGCGAAGTAAGAAAGGAAGACAAAAAGGAGTGTGAAGTTGAAGAAAGAAGAAGAAAAAGGGAAAATCGAAATTTTGGGTTATCTCTCTCTTTCTCAGGTGGATTCCTCTAGGAGATCGAAGTCTCTCTTGTCAGGTTGAAGTTGTTGTTGTTGCTATTGCTGCCAATTGTTGGGTCAAAGCTGCTACTACAGGTTGTTGCTGCTAGGTCGAAGTAGTTGTTGAAGAGCTATCATCTACAAGAGGGAAGAGAGGGTTCACTTGGTGTGGAGGAAGTCCTTGTCTAGGTCAAGAGTCTTGGATTATGTCATGAAACTATTGAAGGAAGGATTGTTGACTGGGTTTTCCCCTAGATAGGGGTTCTGCCCTGGTTTTCTGCCTGTATCTGGTGTTTGTGCTATTGTTTCGGTAATTGCTTGATGAGCTAAAAGATAAAAGAAGAACATAAAGATAAAAGAATCACAAGTAATTCTCTATATAAGAAATCTTTTTGCCTTTCTGATTTTCTAACACTTTGAGTCACTTCCCATACACCATTATGAATGATGGACTCATATTCTTCAGCCACTGCATCTTTCCACACTTGAGCGTTCACAACTTCTTCAAAAGTGGATGGTTCAGCGTGAATAATGTTGCTCATGGCTAAAACATATCTTTGGAATCAGCATGGTTTCTTGCTTTCTCTAAAGGTTTATCTGGGAGCAGCATGTTTATCAGTGTCCTGAAGGGCGTCACGAAGCCATAAAGGTCTTCTTTTAGCAGGAGAATCACATGGAGGAGGATTCAAAGGATCCATGGGTTCATCAATAGGATCAATTCAAGCTTAGGATTTTCTCATATCTCAAACGCATCATCTTGACTATCAACATTAGCAAGAGAAAGAGGAGTAACTCTTACCTTTCCAAGAGCTGAATCTTCATCAAATAATACATCCCTACTAAACTTTATATTTCTTTTGTCTAAATACACATATTTTGTAAGCTTTAGAATTTTCACAATAACCAACAAATGTACCTTTCTTACCTAAAGCTTTCAGCTTGTTCCTCTTTTCTTTTGGCACGTGGAAGTAGATAAGGCAGCCAAAGATCCTCAAGTTCCCGGCCTCGGGTTTTTCACTAGAAAAGACTTCTTTCGGAGTCTTGTTGTTTAGGGCATGGTGAGGAGATTTATTTTGAACATAGATGATTGTGTTAACATCTTCTCCCCATAAAAACTTTGGTAGTTTCTAATCATGCAACATAGCTTTGCGGCTACAATCTATGGATCGATATAATTGGTGGCTCGCTCTACTGTGTGGCACGCTATACAATGGCATGCTACACTCTGTGGATCAATATAATTAGTGACTTGCTCTGTGGTATGGCTCGCTCTGTGGTATGATTCGTTTATACAGTTACCCACATTGTCTATAATGACTCGCTCTATGGTATGGCTCGCATTATTTGTTGTAACTTGCATCTATGAGTCTTGCATATCATCTGCTATCTTGATAACATTGAATGGTTATAAGTGTTGCACCCTTGATGATTATCACGGAGATAAGGAACAAGATATATGGCAATGACCTTGACATTATATTAACCCTATTGTAGTGACCTTTGATATATGTGCCCTTGATCTTCATGACAGTGCAATGCCCTTGACATATTACAGAGATCTATATGGCAGTGAGAAAGTGATCTATGTCATTGTCATGATTTACATGACAATGACATATGACAATCATACCTATGCTTGTAATAACATATGATAGTGACTTAGAAACATTTATATGATTGTGACTTTGTTGGGATCACGATTGCCGTTACACCAAAACCCACAGGTGTTAGTAAACGGACACATCGCCAGAGTTAACGGATCCTCGAGAGGCGGTTAGTCCATGTCACGAAACACACGGGGAGCGCTAGATTATCCAAGGCCCAACAATCTCCCCCCCAGTGCAAGTCGGGTGTGATTCAAACTCGATACCTTTGGCTCTGATACCACTTGTTGGGATCACGATTGCCGTTACACCAAAACCTGCAAGTGTTAGTAAACAGACGCATCGCCAGAGTTAACAGATCCTCGAGAGGCGGTTAGTCCATGTCACGAAACACACGGGGAGCGCTGGATTATCCAATGCCCAACAGACTTGAAGTCATCGCAGTGACTTGGAGGCATATGACAGTAACCTTTGATATAGTTGTAACTTTGATAGGACAGTATGGCAATGACATTGAAATGACAATGATATTAACATATGGCAGTGATCCTGATAAGCCTTTGTTCTTGATATGGCAATCACTTTAAGATGACTGTGTGTTCACATCAGTGATGGCAGCAATGGATGGCAGCGTTAATGATATATGATTTATCTTTATGAGGATGATGGTAGAACCTCTCTGACAGCAACTGTAGATTATGATAGTGATGTTGATGTATATCATGCTCTCATGGCAATATGATATGGTCAGTTGCTGGAGTGGACCTAGATGGCCTAAAGTGATTGATGTCTCATGATATTTGTACTTTGTATTTCAGCTGAACATTTGATGAATATATAATAGAAGAAGAATCTGGTTGTGTTTTCCCCCTTGTGGAGTTTTGACCTAATCTCTGACCTAAAGCTTGGTGTCTCTATTGTGCATGCTTTTCTTCTACTGTTATTTATTGTTCTGCTTAGTGTTGATAATATTGCCGAGATATCACCAATATTCGTAAATATCACGATATTTTTGACAAAACGAGATATCGTTAAGTAAATATTGCAATATTTTTCACTATAAAAATATCGCAATATTTCTTAAATATCGGCGATATCTCAACAAAATATTGTGCGACAATCTCGTTGGGCAAGCTAGACCATGGCTACAAAACCAAAATTTTGACTTTTATTTGCTCATTTTTCTTTGTTAGTCTTAGAGAATGAAGGGGAAGAGCTTTGTGGTGGTTTTCAAAGAGGGTTTGAGGATCAAACAGCCATTATCATCACCAGCCAAAAAAAAATTGTGGATCAAAAATTCAGGAACAGTACGACAAACTTCATTTCATCCATTAACAGGTATGTTCTTAAAAACCCCTATGTTAATGATTTTTTAATAGATTTAGGGTTATGTTTGCTTGCCTCTTTGCCTACCAACATTTTGCTTCTTTGTTTTTTTTTTTTCCATTTGCTATGATTTTCATGCCGATGAGCCAATGCAAGGGTTTTCTCCATATTTGGACAACGAGCTTCATTTTTTTTAACTTTCTTATGCACCCTCTTATTGCCATTTTTCATTGCAAATAATGTAGTAAAAAAAAAAATTAAAATGAGGTGCTAGTTATTTTTTATGTATGGGGGTTTTAATGCCAATTTTTTTTTGGGTGCCCTAGGTTGAATCAATGTGGAAAAAGTCGAAGTTGGGATTAAACTGGCAAGGGTCCAGAAATTGAAAAAGTCGTTAAAGTCGGCAAGTTTTTGAAAAAGTCAGCAAAATTAAAAACCAAAAAAACAAAAAACAAAAATATTCATTTTAAAAAGAAAATTAAAAAGTCATTAAAGAAACTACCTCACGATTTTTTGGAAAAACTCTCGATTTTATCCCGACTTTTTCAATAAAATCCCGATTTTTTTCGTTTTCCAAGAAGTCGCCAAAAATTCGGCCGATAAAATCAGCTAGCTCAAAAAATCGAACTTTGCCAATTTTATCGTGATTTTATCACAACTTTTTCCACACTAAATTAATCCACTACAAATATGCCAAAGCCCTTGGACCCATTTTGGGAGTATGGGGAACTAATGGTGGGACAAATCAGGCATGTCTAACATGCAAATTGTGTGGGGACAAGATGAGAAAAGGGGTTACACGATTGAAATACCATCTGGCTAGAATCCCTAGACATGATGTTGGGCTTTGTACGGAATCTAGTGCAGAGCTTATACAAAAAGCTCTTGAAGCAATTGAAGAGAAAGACAAAAAGAAAGAAGAGGTAGAAAGAAACAAGGTTGAACGTGCAAGTAGATCTTTCAGGATATCTTCTTCCGATTTTGAGGTTGAGGGTAGTGGGAGGGGCTCCACACCGTCACCTACTAGTGCTAATGCTACTAGGAGTGGGAGGACATACTTTGTTGTTCCATGAACCAGACATGGAGCACAACCTTCCACAAAATTAGTTGTTAAAAAAACAAGAAGCAAGAAGCAGATAAATTTATGGGGAGGTGTCTTTTCTGGAGCGACTTACCTCTCAGCATCACCAAAAACAATCCATTTTGGCAGCGAATGTGTGATGTTATTGCTATTGTGGACCTAGGGTGCAAAAGTGCTACATATGAGGAGTCGTGGGGAGCAATCCTTCAAGCAGAAAATCAAGACATCAACTCTAGATTGGTGGAGTTGAAACAGACATGGGAGATGTCTAGATGAACAGTGATGTCTGATTGTTGGAGAAATAGGAATGATAGGACCCTTCTAAATTTCTTGGTACATTGTCCTAAAGGTACCATGTTTATTAAATCCATGGATGCACAGCACATATAAAAGATGCAGCATTGATATGTGAGATTTTAAATGGGTTCGTCCGGGAGATTGGTGTGCAAAATGTGGTGCAAGTCATAACAAATAATGCAACTAATTATGTGGTTGTCGACAAGATGCTTATGGAGAGGCACCGCACATTGTTCTAGACTCCATGTGCAGCACATTGTCTCGATTTGTAGCTTGAGGATATGGGGAAACTCTCATTTATCAAGTAGGTGTTTGATATGGCTAGGAGCGTCCCCAAGTTTATATATAACCATGCTTTTGTTCTTAGCCTCATGAAGAGATACACTAGAAACAAGGAGTTGTGGCTATTAAAAATAGCAACAAGAAATCCTAATTTAATTTGTCCTTGAATTAAATTGTATTTCTATTCTCATAGCAACTTGTAACAGTTAACAAAGTTAAGTTGACTTAGTTGGCTCAGTAAATTCGAGTTGGAAGTCTATCTAGAGTCGTGTAGAGTGATTCCTAAATTTTAGGGGTCCAGGTTGAGTTCTTTTGAGTTGTAATTAATTAACTCAGTCTAACTGTGTTAATTTTAGGTATTTTCTATGCTTAGAGCAAATTTACTTCAATTTTCCATATTAGCTCAATATCGATTCTAGATTAGCAATCACATTTAGCATGATAGTAAAATGCGGATAGAACATAAACATAAATCACAGAAAACAAGCCAAGACAAGAGGACACAAGATGTGGTGCCAGCCAGGGACAAACCCCAATGTGGGGAAACCCTTGATCAAATCTTCTTATGATCTTCAATAGTTCAACCGAGAGAGAGATAGTACAAATACATTTGAAGTCAACATTTTGACTTGCCAAAATGAGAGATCAAACATCAAAGATCTTCACCATGAAAATGACACAATGAAGTTGCAGATCTGATGACAAGGACTGCAGTTCTAAACTCAGGTGAAGGCATACTTATCAGTCCTCATTTTTCAACTGATTCTCCAAGGTGATTCCATCACCATGCTACACCTTGCTAGCTGACTAATCTTCAACACAATACTACCAACCCATGATAATAGCTATATCCATCTCATATTGCAGTAGCATCATACAACCCTCTAATGGCTTCAGCAGTATGACATCTCCATGTATTATGCTAATGATATGAGCCCTCAAATACCCATACAAAATATTGGCTGTGGTGTTATGGTATGCGGCCTAACACACAGTTTTCCTGTAGCAGAACCTTTGCTACTCACAAGGAAGTCTGCACCTTCATATTCTCTTACATGATTATCTCATCAATCTACCTTCTATTAATGATGAAGCTCCACCAAGGTCACTGAACATAGGCCTATATTAATCTTCCCTCTAATAGTCCCCTTTTGCTACTCCAAAGGTCATTGTCCTTGGGGTTTCCTATAGTGATTTCTCTTCCATAGAATTCACTGTTCATAGCCTTCATCAAGTTCAGGATCTCACACCCCTCTCTCTATCCAAGTGATTGTACATAGCTTCTAAATCAAGGTCTGCAACATACAACAATTATTCCCTTGCATTTATTGTTAACACAACCCTAACATATGTTGTCCAAGCACGCCTTGTTGGACAGACTTCAACGCATACCCTTCAGCACTCTTCTCCACATCATACAAACCACTCGCACTGATTTTCAAACCTTCCTTATCTGCCTGAAGCTTGACATTGTCCCTGTCCAAATCAGAGGTCAGATTAGGCATCATTTTGTTGTGGTAAGACTCCTCCATGACTATGGCTAGGGCATGCTTAAATAGTCTTCTTCTTTACTGCATCTAGGGCTAGTTAAGGCCTCCTCTATACAACGTATAAGGATCCTCCTCTTGTTGTGTAAAAACCCTCATTAACTACGGCCTAGGGCACCCTTAGATGTTGCGGCTGGGATCTTCCTGTAGTTGTATATATAACCCTCCTTGACTATGGCTTGGGACAGTGTATGACTCTTCCCTAGACAGCATATAGAAGGCTTCTCCTTGCGGCGAAGATAAACCCTTCTTGACTGTGGCTAGGGAGAGTGTATGAGTCTTCCTTAGACAGCATATAGAATGCTTCTCCTTGCAATGAAGATAAACCCTTCTTGACTGTGACTAGGGACAGCGTATGAGTCTTCCTTAGATAGCATATAGAAGGCTTCTCTTGCAGCGAAGATAAACCCTTCTTGATTGCAGCTAGGGACAGCATATGAGTCTTCCTTAGACAGTATATAGAATGCTTCTCCTTGCAACGAAGATAAACCCATCTTGACTATGGCTAGGTGTCTTCTTCCACTGTTGCTATATGCCTCCTTCAGGACAACGTTAAGGTCTCTCCTCCATGATTGCATTAAGGGTTAGGGCATCTCCTCTAGGGCAACATTAGACCTTCTCCCAAGGACAGTGTATTCTCTTAGAGACTTCTCCTTCCACCAAAACCCAAACAAGTGGAGAGGAGGAGATCACAAGAGGTGTGTCTAAAATGACTTGTAAGCCACCTCTATTTATAGTGCAACGTTGAGGATAGATGGGGGTAATTTGGTTGCTGGCCGACCTTGAGGAATTGTCACATAACACAAATAAATTCATATCTCCATGAATACATGTCCAAATCGGATGATCTTTAGATCAATCCTACACCTCTCGACGAGAGGAATCTAATAATAATATCAACTGCCATAAATAAGTAGACCCACATGGATTTTGGCCCTAGTTGCCAATTTTAACACTCCCTCTCAACTAGGGAGAACGTCATTTTCTAATCCACTGTCAGACCGTATTATCTCTGCCATCAATGCAATGCCTTGCATTGCTCTGCTCTGCTCTACTCTATTGAACTATGAAGAAGAAGAAATGATTGAGAATGTATCATACCATTCTCTATTGACCTGAATTCAGTGTCAGATAAAAGAGAGTGTCTCATACCACTCTTACTGATCTGAAATCAGTTCCAAATAAAGAGAGTGTATCATACCACTCTTACTTATCCGAGATCAATTCCAAATAAAGAGAGTGTATCATACCACTCTTACTGACCCGAAGTCAGTTCCAATTAATCCCAAATCAATATCATCCTAGCATAGGGAGTACGATAGTTACACGATGCGTTCATGGTACTACTATGGTCCCTATCCTCATTTCCCTACTTATTGGCCAAATGACAGGTACTTCCCATGAGTCTCAGACTGCATGGGTAGGATTTCTCAGCAAGAGAAGGATGAACCACTCATCCTGCCTACATGTCACCATGGGTATCCCAGGGGAACGTTAAACCACTCACCTTGTACACAACAAATCACTAGGGGAAGGTTGAACCACTCACCCTGTAATTGTGTCTCAGCATGAGAAGGATGTACCACTCATCCTGCCTACATAGCAGACCACTAGGGGAAGGCTGAACCACTCACCCTATGGTTGCTCATCACTCCAAGAAGTACCCCCAAGCCCCCCGGAGCTCCCAGAGATCAATGTCCATATCGTACAGGACCCTCAGGAGAGGGTCTTTCCACAACTACTAGTCGTTCTCGAAAAGTCAAGAGTTTGACCTTTTCCCAGGGGCTTCATCTGAATATCGGTGACCTGCACATCAGTCCAAGAGTGATGGAGCCTTCTTTCTCCCCGGTGTACCATATCCCAGATAATGTGGCACCTGATGTCTATATGCTTGGAGTGATCATAGAACACGAGATTCCTCAACAATTGAATCCCACTCTGGTTGTCACAGAAGATCACGGTGGTATCCAACACATGTCCAAACAACTCACTAAAGAGCTTCTTCAACCAGATAGCTTTACACAAGGTCATACTTGCAGCTATGTATTCAGCCTCAGCGGTGCTCAAAGCAACCGACTTCTGCTTCTTGTTCATCCATGATATAGAAGCAGAACCTAAAGAGAACCAGCACCCAGAAGTGCTCTTGCGATCCTCCACACTGCTTGTCTAATTAGTATCAGAATATTAATGCAGCCTCACAGCTCCACCAATGTATCTCAGTCCATGAGTGATCGTGCCTTGAAGATATCTCAGAAGATTCTTGGCACCAATCCAATGAGGCTCAGCCATATGTTGGCTCAACATGTTAACTGCAAAACATCTATCCAAACGGGAGTTCACCAAGAACATCAATGCTATTATGAGTTGATGAAACTCAGAGGAATTTCCCAAATCAGGGCTGGCAGCACTACCGCATAACTTCTTAAAGTTAAGCTCCATCAAGATAGTCACGGGCTTATAGTCCACCATTTCAAATTTGGAATCCAACTCCCTCTTACTTTTGCAAATGAGAGGATCTGTACCTATCAGAAAGAGGTCATCCTCATAAGGTACCAGTATGAGAGGTCTATCATCCACAACCTTAAGGCAATGGTTTGGATCGGCTTCACTCTTAGTGAATCTCGGCTTCATCAACTAGCTATCAATCCTCTCATACCAAGCCCGGGTTGTCTACTCTAAATCATAGAGAGCTTTCTGCATACATGAGATTCCCGATCATGAATCTCAAATCCCTCGGATTGTTCCACTTCTGAGGTCTTTCTATTACATGAGGGTAACGGTCCCCTTGTAAGATTTCCTTCGGTACATCTTGGACATGTACCTTCATGCTCTTCTTTGAATTCAAGCATCCCTATCACCATCTATCTCACATCGGATAGGGCCCAACAATGAAGATGGGCAAACCTCCGGTGCCATAGAAGAGATGTGTCACACGACATAGTCCCTATTGGACTTGATACAAATTGTCAACACTAAACCCAAGAGTAAAAGCATCTCTAAAATTTCTTGTCCAAACACGTACCTTTCCATCGATGAATGCCACCTTGAAACCTTTGACTTCCATTGCCGAAATGGACACCAAGTTCCTTTTGAGATCAGAATTTCTTGTAAATGAATCGTGTTACCCTCATTCAATGGAAGGGTAACATTCCCTACACCCTTTCCGGGATAGGTGGCATCGTCTCCAAGAATAATCTCCACGATTGTCTCCTTCTCTGTCAAATTAGAGAGAACTTCCTTGAATCCGGTGAAGTGCCTTGAGGCACCATTATCAACAAGCCAATTTCCCAAAGTGTCCGGAGTAGAGGTAGAGAAGAGGGCCGAGATAAGATAATACTCCTTTTGCTTATCAGAAACAACATTCATACCTGGAGTTCCTTGCTTTCTTGAAGATTCGGCCATTTCCTTGATGACCTACATTCCTTTTTCTTTTTCCATTGTACCTGTCATTCCTTCGATCATTGAAGATGCCCCTGGAATGATTGTGATCATCATCATGTGATGTGTCCCTTCTATTTTGGATACTCCCTTGCATAATGGCCAAACTTATTGCAAGCAAGGCATCTGCCTTTCCTTCCACCCTTAGGTTCGGGCTTTCCATAGAAGTGACCTTTAGGTAGGCCACCAAACGCTTTCGCTGTGCTACTCTGATAATCTCCTTCACTTTGATTTCACCCTTGGTAAATTTGATCTTTGGAGCAGTTGGTGCATTTGATGGAGCCTCAGGGATTTTACCCTTCACATGATCCAGCACTTCTTGCTCTCGGGAAGTGGGATAAGGAACCCATTGAGCCTTTGACCTTGTCCAACTGTCTTTGGTAATTGCCCTTTCACTCTTGCTTGGGCTTTGTCTTCACCTCAGCTCTGACACCTTGTTAATTTTAGGTATGTTCTATGCTTAGAGAAAATTTACTTCAATTTTCCATATTAGCTCAATATCAATTCCAATAGCAATCACATTTAGCATGATAGTAAAATGCAGATAGAACATAAACATAAATCACAGAAAACAAGCCAAGACAAGAGGACACAAGATGTGGCGCTAGCCAAGGACAACCCCCAATGTGGGGAAACCCTTGATCAAATCTTCTTATGATCTTCAATAGTTCAACAGAGAGAGAGATAGTACAAATACATTTGAAGTCAACACTTTGACTTGCCAAAATGAGAGATCAGACATCAAAGATCTTCACCATGAAGATGACACAATGAGGTTGCAGATCTGATAACAAGGACTGCAGTTCTGAACTCGGGTGAAGGCATACTTATCAGTCCTCATTTTTCAACTGATTCTCCAAGGTGATTCCATCACCATGCTACACCTTGCTAGCTGACTAATCTTCAATGCAATAATACCAACCCATGACAATAGCTCTATCCATCTCATATCGCAGCAGCATCATATAGCCCTCTAATGGCTTCAGCAGTATGACAGCTCCATGTATTATGCTAATGATCTGAGCCCTCAAATACCCATATGAAATATTGACCGTGGCGTTATCGCTTGCGGCCTAACACACAGTTTTTCTGTAGCAACATAAACCTCTGCTACTCACAAGGAAGTTTGCACCTTCATATTCTCTTACATGATCAGCTCATCAATCTACCTTCTATCAATGACAAAGCTCCACCAAGGTCACTGAACATAGGCCTATATTAAGCTGCCTTCTAACAGTCCCCTTTTGCTGCTCCAAAGGTCACTGTACTTGGGGTTTCCAAAAATGATTTCTCTTCCACAGAATTCACTGTTCATAGCCTTCATAAAGTTCCAGATCTCACACCCCTTGCTCCATCCAAGTGACTGTACATAGCTTCTAAATCAAGGTCTACAACATACAACAATTATTTCCTTGCATTTATTGTTAACACAGCCCTAGCATATGTTGTCCAAGCATGCCTCGCTGGACAGACTTCAATGCATACCCTTCAGCACTCTTCTCTGCGTCATACAAAACACTCATACTGATTTTCAGACCTTCCTTATCTGCCTGGGACGTTGTCCCTGTCCAAATCAAAGGTCAGATTAGGCATCATTTTGCTGTGGTAAGACTCATCCATGACTGTGGCTAGGGCATGCTTGAATAGTCTTCTTGTTTACTGCATCTAGGGCTAGTTAAAGCCTCCTCTATACAGCGTATAAGGATCCTCCTCTTGTTGTGTAAAAGCCCTCATTAACTGCGGCCTAGGGCAGCCTTAGATGCTGCGGCTAGGATCTTCCTGTAGCTGTATATATAACCCTCCTTGACTGCGACTAGGGACAGCGTATGAGTCTTCCTTAGACAGCATATAGAAGGCTTCTCCTTGCAGCAAAGATAAAACCTCCTTGACTACGGCTAGGGACAACATATGAGTCTTCCTTAGACAGCATATAGAATGATTCTCCTTGCAGCGAAGATAAACCCTTCTTGACTGCGGCTAGGGACAACGTATGAGTCTTCCTTAGACAACATATAGAAGACTTCTCCTTGCAGCGAAGATAAACCCTTCCTGACTGTGGCTAGGGACAGCGTATGAGTCTTCCTTAGATAGCATATAGAATGCTTCTCCTTGCAGCGAAGATAAACCCTTCTTGACTGCAGCTAGGTGTCTTCTTCCACTGCTGCTATATGCCTCCTTCAGGACAGCATTAAGGTCTCTCCTCCATGACTGCGCTAAGGGCTAGGACATCTCCTCTAGGGAAGCATTAGACCTTCTCCCAAGGATAGTGTATTCTCTTAGAGACTTCTCCTTCCACCAAAACCCAAACAAGTGGAGAGGAAGAGATCACAAGAGGTGTGTCTAAAATGACTTGCAAGCCACCTCTATTTATAGTGCAACATTGAGGATAGATGGGGGTAATTTGGTTGTTGGCCAACCTTGACAAACTGTCACATAACAAAAATAAATTCATATCTCCATGAATACATGTCGGAATCGGATGATCTTTAGATCAATCCTACACCTCTTGACAAGAGGAATCCAAGAATAATATCAGCTGCCATAAATAAGTATACCCACAAGGAGTTTGGCCCTAGTTGCTAATTTTAACAAACGGAGTTATAATGAGCTAAACTAGTTCAAATAGTTGGAGGAACTAGTAAGAGGTCTAGCAGGGGGGATCAGCTTCAGTGCAGCTTCACTGCTCCACCAGTTAACTGAAGATTCACTCATAAATAACTCATGCATGTCAGTTTAGAGGAAGACCCAGTTGAGATTAGAGTTCAGGGATAGTGTACTCTCAGTTGTATAATTTTCCGAGTTGTATAGATGGTGCATGCAATCAGGAGAAAGCCTATGGATGGATTGCGCAATTATGAGTGGAGAATTTCCCAATTAAATATGGGCGACTTCTCTCAGGAATTGCGCAAGGAAGTAGGGGCTTGTTAGGCAGTAGATTTGGCGAAGTATTGGCTTGAGCTGGTTTGTGAAGCAGAGAGGTAGATTGTACTTGTGCAGAAATTGTTCGGGTTGAACAAGCATTGTATTTTCTTCTCAAATCTTTTGGTTAATGAAATATAAATAGTCGGATTTTGAGCAGTTGCTTTCCCCAGAAAAATATTGTGTTATATGCAATTGAAATTCTTCCTTTTCTGCTAGTGTTTTCATCGATCAATTGTGGCTTCCGTTAATGAGTAGAGTAGATTTTTGTCTTTTGTTTTAGCATATCACATAAGTTGTTGAATCTAGAAGTAAAAATCTACATGGTATTGGAATTGAAGACATTATAGAAGAGGATAATACGAGTTTGTTGTGCAGGTGAATTCGAATTTGCAGTTTCGTACTTCATAGTCAACGAGATGTCATTCTACACATAGTTTTAAAACTCTGACTCCGACTCCGACTCGACCGAGGATCGACTCCGACTCTGACTCTGAAACGGTAATGACTCGGCCGGCTCGATTTCAATGACTCGGTCGTTGTAAAAAATACATTAAATATTTATTTTTTTATAAAAAAACATAATTTTAAAGATTTCAATTCATGTTTCCAAACACATAGCATTATAATATAGATGGAAGACAACATATGATCAAAGTAGGCTCATGAACCAATCCATTATATCAAAATGGTACCCAATGGCAATACATAGTCAACTGTCATACATGATCAAAGACTCAAAACAGAAAACACATAACTAAGGAGGCTAGAAATGGCCTCTACAACAAAAGTAAATTGTGACCAGACTCCAGTACTAGTACTACAGCTACTGGCTAGTAGCTACTGCCAGAGGAGCCAAGATCATGTCGATCAATCTCTGGATCATCATCAGAGTCAGATAGGGAGCCCCATGGCTCCTCCTCATCATCATCATCTCCAACTACAGCTGTAGAAGTGGTACCACTAGCAGGCTGTGCAACTGCAGCAGATGCAAGCTGAGATAGAGTAGATATGCGGTTGCGCTTCTGTTGTGGCTGAGCAGAGGAAGCACCTACAACTGGAGTCCTTGCTGGCTGTGAGACCGAGGCTGGTGGATTGGGATCTGCATTCAACTTAACAGAATGTTCAAGTTCAACTGATGTCTCGATATCTAAATCTAAATCAAGATCCTCATCACGATCAAACTCTGTTGGACGACTCTCCACTACCCAATCTGATGTTGGATCAATGTCTTCCAACACAATGGGATCTAAATCAGGTCTTTTGTTCAGCAAATGGTTTCGTCTAAGCCGGAGGTTGTATTGGACATAAACTAGATCATTTAACCGTTTTTGATCCAAACGGTTTCTCTTCTTTGTGTTACTTGGGAGCAGGAGCGAAACGGGAGTGGGGAGCGACATTCAGAAGCTCCTGGTTTGGGAGCGAATCCTAGAGGAGTTCGACAACCAATGTCACTAACATCAAGTACATAGAGGAATTGGTGCTCTTGATTAAATACGAGTTCCATACCCTAATACATGACAAAATTCAATGGAAACATTGCAATCCTCCAATCCTGAAATCTTGAAAAACTGATAAGTCTGCTGGATTTTGAATGAAATCTAAAATTCTACTTGCTCCATATGAAATCCAATGAGGCCGAAACCACTCTCAAACATCCTGAGTCATTTCATGGTAATGTTAAAAATTGAAGTAAAAGGATGAAAATGAAGATTAAGGAGAATGTCACTTTTACTTTAAAAATTTAACATTACCATGAAATTTGAATAGCATATCAATAGTAGAGAGCATTTGAGTGTGTTAAATAGGGTTTAAGAGGGGGAAATGGACCCCAAATAACATTTAGCTAATTCATAAAACACCTTGAAGTCCAAACCAATCAGCAAACCCCTTAAAATTTCATTAAAATAATGTTAAATTGTTGTTTTAGTGGGTTACGGCCCACTGTTTGTGACTCGGCCGAGTCAGTATGGGAAACTGCCGAGTTGGCCGAGTCAGCCATGACTCGACCGAGTCATGGCTGACTCGGGCAACCGAGTCGTTTTTTGTACCGAGGCACTCCAGAGGGCAATGGAACGGGCCAACTCGGCAGTTTCCGTTTCGAAACGGTCGTTTTTTAAAACTATGATTCTACGGTTTGACACTTGAGTATGACCTAGAGGGTAGCTCGAATTACATAGCTTGGAAGGACAAGATGGAGGCAGTGCTGGAAGACAACGGGCTGAAGGAATTCATAGATCATGATATTCCGAAGCCTCTAGCATTTGATGCTAAGATTTCGCTGAATGGAAAAAGCGTGTGGCAAAGGCGAGAAGGATTATCCTAGAAGGAGTTCGAGATCATATTGTCTCGAATCTCCACGGTAAGGAAACTCCATTTGCAATGTGGAAGGCATTGACAAACCTATTTCAAAATAGCAATGACCACAGAAAGGTGGCACTAAAGGACAAGCTCCGAAAAATCATGATGGAGAAGGGTGACTCAATTTCGATGTACTTGATCAAGTTCACCCAATGTCAGGATTACTGTTGCAAAAGACAATCTAGTGAGCCTAGCACTTCTAGGACTTCCCAAGAGTTGGCACAGTTACCAAGACTCAGTTAATGGGAGGGAGAAGCTACCAGAGTGGGAGTGATTATGGTCTGACTTGGTACATGAAGAGATTCAGCGGAACACCAGAGACGGATCCTCATCAAAGCACGATGATTAGGAGAATTATGCCTTAGCTGGTAAGGCAAAGAAAGGGAAGGGGAAGTCATCCCATTCAAAATTAGATTCTTGTCAGGGCTGCAAGAAGAAGGACATGTTGAAATCAAGTGTTTTCACTATCACGAGCTGGGACACTTTGCCACAAAGTGTCCGCACAAGAAGGCCTGTAAGAAGCCCTCAGGAGGAGCAGCAGGTGAAGCTCTTGCTTCACAGTTCGAACTTGATTTTACCCTCATCGCTTGTATGGTGTCATCGATGATGGGTAGTGTGTGGTACCTGGACAGTGGAGCTTCATTCCATATGACTGGTAACAAAGAGCTCTTTAGTAACTTGGAGGAGAAGGATCTCTATATGCATATCGAGATGTTTGATGATGGGAGGTATAGCGCAACCGGCATCGGTATAGTTACCTTTCAGAGGGAGTCTAGTTCTCCCCTCACTTTGCGAGATGTTATGTATGCTCCTGATTTGAAGAAGAACTTGGTTTCTATTGCCATGTTGGAGGATAAAGGCTATGATGTGATATTTAGTAAGGGAAAGGTGTTCCTTCATCACATAGCCACAGGGCAGGTGAAGCGAATCAGGGTTCGAGTGAAGAACCTCTAAGTAGAAAATCGTGTTGCTTCGAGCACTAAATCAGAGAAGATGCAGACTCGAGACATTGGTGAGTTGTGACATGGGAAATTGGGTCACTTGCATCATGGCGCTTTGAAGATCTTGCAGCAAATTGCTACAGGGCTTCCCAAGGGTACACTACAGAAAAGAGACACATGCAAAGGGTATACATTGGGGAAGTACACCAAAGCTTCCTTTCATGAAAAAGACAGTTGAGCACAGGCGATCCTTGATTGAGTTCACTAAGATGTGTGTGGACCGTTCTCGACAGCACCCATAGCCAAGCACAGGGATTATGTAATATTTGTTGATGATTTTCTCGTAAGTGTTGGATTTTCTTCATGTAGAAGAAAGATCAGACATTCACAAAGTTTTGTGAATTTAAAGCACTTGTCGAGAAAGATACTGGCAGGAAATTTAAAGCTCTCAGAAGTGATAACAATGGAGAGTATGTGTCGAATGAGTTCAAAAACTTATGTGCATCAGAAGGCATTCAACAGGAGTTGATAGCACCTCATAACCCACAGCAGAATGGAGTGGTTGAAAGGAAGAACAGAAGTATTGTGGGAGCAACAAGTGCGATGCCGCATCATCAGGGCCTACCATTACACTTGTGGGCTGAAGCATGCAACACAGTTGTTTATTTGCAGAATAGAAGCCCTCATCGAATTCTCGAGATGAGTACATCGGAAGAGGATTTTTCAGGGAAGAAACCAGATGTGGCACACTTCAGGATCTTTGGTTCATCAGTCTACTGCCATGTTACCAAATATGCACGGAAAAAGCTAGAGCCAATACCTGAGTTGGGCATATGGGGTACACTAATACACCTCACAACTATCGAGTGTACTTGCCAACCAACAGGATGACAGTGGTTCACAGAGATGTGAAGTTCAATGAAGGGAAGGTCGTGAGATATTCCCTTGAGAGGGAGCTTCAGCTACATGCAGTTGAGGAGCTTTTAGCTCCAAAGGAGGAACCTTAGCATGATGTGGAGCAGCCACATGCAGAGGAGAAGGGAGTAGAAATACACACTCATGCATAGTCTTCCAAAGATGGGAGAAAACATACCAGAGAGGTTGACAAGTTATTGCATGACACTAGAGAGAATGTGGGAGCACCCACATCACAGCGCAGGTAGAGCAGGTCACCAAAGAGGTACACTGGCTACATGGCTCTGATGAGCGGGAGTGTAGAGATTGAGCCATCCTCTTTTGAGGAAGCAGTGCAGCAACCAGTTTGGGTTGATGCCATGGTTGAGTATGGCTCCATTATCAGGAACAATGTTTGGGAAGTGGTCCCAAGACTGGTAGACAAGTCAGTGGTGAGTTCCAGATGGCTTTACAAGGTAAAGCAAGCAACTGATGGTAGTGTGGAGAAACATAAGGACAGGGGATTGACTACGATGAGACTTTTTCTCCTGTAGCAAGGTACTCCTCAATCAGATCCATTCTAGCACTGTCAGTGCAAATGGGATGGAAGATACATTAGATGGATGTAAAGACAGCATTCCTCAACGGCGTGATTGAGGAAGAGGTGTATATTGAGCAGCCTGAAGGATTTGAGACCTTCAACATAGAGTCACATGTGTGCAGACTTAAGCGAGCGTTGTATGGACTGAAACAAGCACCCCGTGCTTGGTACACCAGGAACAATAGCTATTTCACTAGGTTGGGCCTCACCAAAAGTGAAGCAAATATGAATCTTTACCATATTGTGGTTGAAGGTAAATTGTTGATTATTGTTTTATATGTCAACGATTTGATTCTAACAGGTGATGATAAGTTGATCAAGTCTTGCAAAGAGGATCTTGCAAGAGAGTTTGAAATGAAGGACTTGGGGCTCATGCACTACTTTCTGGGGATGGAAGTATGGCAAGGAGATGAGGAATTGTTTGTCTCTCAGGGCAAGTATGCCAACGAGATACTGAAGAAGTTCCACATGGAGAGCCGTAAACCCATGGAGACTCTTCTAGCTGGTAACTGGAGGAAGGGGGATGCTACTTCAGGTGAAGTAGTGGATACTATTATTTATAGACAGCTTGTGGGTTCATTCATGTATTTGGTGAACACACGACCAGACATGTGTTATGCAATTAACCAGCTTAGTCAAGCTATGGTTAAGGCTTAAGCCTACCAAACTATATTGGAAGGCAGCGAAACATGTGTTGAGATAACTCAGAGGCACCACTCAGTTTGCCCTTTGGTACAGACGGACAAAGGGAGTGAAGCTTCAAGGCTTCATTGACGCAAATTGGGTAAGGAGTCCATCCGACAAGAAGAGCGCATCAAGTGGGATCTTTAGTATTGAGTCAGCAGTGGTTTCTTGGTACAACAGGAAACAGAGATCAGTTGCACTCAATTCAACAAAACCAAAGTACATGGTTGCTAGTCAAGCAGCTTGTGAAGCTATCTGGACGAGGAAGATTCTTGTTGGTTTGTTTGGTCAACTGGTGGATCCAACGGTGATTTACTATGACAATCAGTGTTGTATCAAACTCTCTGAGAATCCAGTTTTTCATGATCAGTCCAAGCCTATTGACATCTGGTATCACCATATTCGAGATTGTGTGCAGAGGAGAATCATGTTGTTGGAGTATATTCCTATAGAGGATCAGGATGCAGATATTTTGACAAAGGCCTTGTCAATAAGAAAATTTTAGTTTCACAGAGGCCGTATCGAGGTAGCAAATAATCCCTTTCTTGTTGAGAGGGAGTGTTAAAAATAGCAACAAGAAATCCTAATTTAATCTATCCTTGAATTAAATTAGGAATTAAATTGTAATTCTATTCTCATAGCAACTTGTAACAGTTAACTAAGTTAATTTGACTGAGTTGGCTCAGTAAATTCGAGTTGGAAGTCTATCTAGAGTCATGCAGAATTAAACTAGTTCAAACAGTTGGAGGAACTAGTGAGAGGTCTAGTAGTGGGGATCAGCGTCAGTGTAACTTCACTGCTCCACCAGTTAACTAAAGATTCACTCATAAATAACTCATGCATGTCAATTCAGAGGAAGACCCAATTGAGATTAGAGTTCAGGGATAGTGCACTATCAGTTGTATAATTTTTTGAGTTGTACAAATGGTGCATGCAATCAGTAGAAGGCCTACGGATGGATTGCGTAGTTATGAGTGGAGAATTTCCCAATTAAATATGGGCTAATACTCTCAGGAATTGCGCAAGGAAGTAGGGGCTTGGCAGGCAGTAGATTTGGCTAAATGTTGGCTTCAGCTGGTTTGAGAAGCAAAGAGAGAGATTGTACTTGTGCAAGAATTGTTTGGATTGAACAAGCATTGTGTTTTCTTCTCAGATCTTCTGGTTAATGCAATATAGATAGTCGGGGTTTTGAATAGTTGCTTTCCCCAGAAAAATAGTGTTGTGCGCGATTGAAATTCTTCCTTTTCTGCTTAGTGTTTTCATCGATCAATTTCGGTTTTCGCTAATGAGTAGAATAGATTCTTGTCTTTTGTTTTAGCATATCACATAAGTTGTTGAATCTACAAGTAAAAATCTACAATGGCATCCTACAATCACACATTGCCACCAACTTTATCTCTTCAATCTTTGCTTTGATGTCAGTTTGAGTTGAAGCAAATGTTTGTTTCTCATGACTACGTGATTAAGCAATGTTGAAATTTGATGACTAAAAAAAAGTTTCCTGCAATCCCAACCCGGTTTTAATTTCAACTTATCACTCCCATTCAGATAAATGCCCTTTCCCATAAACATACATTCAACATATAGAATTCTGGAAATGAAATTTTCAAATTAAAACAAATGGGACTATCAACACATGTTGAAAATAAATATGGACATAACCAGACCAGCAACACACATAAAAATACACAGGTTTTTGGTCAACCTAGACCCAGGCAAAAACCTTCAATCTTCTCCGAGAAAAACCTATTAGAGAGCTCTTCAAATTTATTTATCTTTCAAGTTCAGGAAAAAACACATTTGCAAACAAAACAAAACAGCAAAATACAACTTATCTCTTCAGCCCAAAACTCCTTGAAAACCGTGCCCACTTTACCTCGATTTTTGTGCCCACTTGAAGCTAAAAATATGTATTGTACGGATACCACTGTACGGATTTTTTCAAACAAAAAATTCAAAACTTCTCTCGAACAGTGTGCAACTCACAGCATTCAATGTTGTTTGTACTGTACCTTCTATTATCTTCTATGTCTTGATTTCCATGCCCAACTTTACCCAAAAATCACTCCTTCAGCTTGCTGCAACAAATTTCTCCTTCAGAACTTTTCTCCAGCTCTCAGCCTCCTTTCTCCAATCTACTCATGAAGAATGAATGCAATCTCTCTTTTCTTTCCCCCTTTTGTTTCCCTAAATGACTTTTGGGCAACCCTAAGATCTAATGGCTCAAATTCATTTAGATCAAGGGATGAGAATAAATGTGCATTTAATTCTCACTTTCTATTTTTTAACTCACCCATTAAATAAAGTACCCACATTGTACTTTATCTCTAAAGTCAGTTTTCACTTTATAATTTAAAATTGACTTTACCACTTATAAAGTCACTTTCTCTTTATAAAGTCACACTTAGGAAAAGAATTATTTTGGACACTTTTCCCTAGGTAGAGACTAACCCATGGGAAACCACTTGTCTAAGGTACATTAAAAATCATCAAGCGGGAGACAGTATGGGAGAGTCATTGCAAAAATCATGTACACTGACACATTTTGGCAAGCAGTGGAAGTGTGCTCAGTTAGTGAACCTATAGTAAAGGTTCTGAGATTGGTAGATAAGGAGAAGCCTACAATGGCTTATTTGTATGAGGCCATAGATAGGACCAAGAAGGCCATTTGTGCTTATTATGCAGATAAGGTTTTGCTAGGATTAATAGATAGATGATGTTATGGAATGTGATTGATAGTCGTTGGACAGGCGATGCTTCATCGACCTATTCATGCAGCATCACTCTTCCTTAACCCCGCATTTTCATACAAATGCGGCTTTGATTTTGATGGTGAGGTTATGGAAGGGCTCCATTCTTGTATTCATAGGATGGTCCCTGATCCTTGTTAAGAAATCAATGCTAGTAGAATTAGGGATAGATTTCTCTTTCTTTATAACTACTTGTGAATTATGTTGGCTTCTTTTACTTAATTGTTGTATTACCTTTCATCAAGCAATTACCAAATTATGTGTGTATGAAGATCACAAAAACACAAAACACAAGATGTAGGCACTCTGCCAGGGGAAAACCCCTATCTAGGGGAAAACCTAATCAAAATATCTTCCTTCAATAGTTTTTCTTGTGACTCTTCAACCTAGACATAGACCTCCTCCACACCAAGTCAACCCTTCCTTCTTCGATCCAAACCTTCGACCTAGCAGCAACAACACTTTGACCTCGACAACTTCGACTTGGCAGCAACAGTTAGCAAATGGCAACAGCAGCAGCTTTGACTTTGACAAAGAGACTTTGATCTCCTAAATTAGCCCACACGAGAGAGAGATAGACAACCCAAAACTTTGATTTTGTCCTTGCCTTCCTTCTTGACCAACTTCGCACTCCTTTTAGCCTCCTTCTTCAACTTCTATCCTAGCTCTTTCTTGGATATCAAACTTGTGAGAGAGAATGTGACCAAATGAGTTCAATCTGCTCCAATATATAGGCTTCTGGTGAGGTTGAATTGCCTAGTTGAGGCTGACTTGATCTACTTGAGGCCGACTTGGTGTGGAGGTGATACATTTTTTACTCAAAAATAATTCTTTTTACATAGTTCAAAAGCCCAAGAAGGGTCTCATAAAATATACAATGACTCTAATGACTCAATATTAATCCTAGGAGTCCATAATGGGCACTTTGACTAATGAAATGATGACCCAAGCATGAAACCCATGCTTTAATAAGTCATTGTAACAACAATAAAAATTTCTTTTTCATTCTTTTGACAAGTACATTACATAAATACATTTATGAAGACCGAACCTAGTTACACTCTTCAACACTCCCTCTTAACTAGGGAGGTATTCATAACAAGTACAAGGAAGATCTCAAACTATATGAACTATGAAGAGTTTAGGCACCGCAATGCCATGGACTAGATTCCTGACTAGGGCAATCTATCCAAGGAATCTCAACAGTTTAGGCACCGCAATGCCACGAGCTAGATTCTTGACCAGGACAATCTATCCGAGTGGGACTAAGATGGACTAAAGCCTTCGGCCCCTTTAGGTACCATCAAGGTTACTTGCTAACCATCAACCCAGGGATCTAGGTGTGCATCTAAGGTCAGAGCTCCATGACCAACACCACCCTCCCTACTTCGAGAACTAGACATCAACACATAGTGTAGGCCAAATGTCCTCTCAGACAATGTGTCTCACACACAAAGCCTTAACAAATCTCTTCCAAACTTTTATCATCATCAACAAGACTAGCAATATTAACTAAACCAAGCATGCTTCTAAGATATTCAAACTTTCTTATTAGGAAGAGACTTTCTTAGGATATCAAATACCTAATCATCTGTTAGGACACATTGTAGCTTCACGATCCCGTCCTGCACCAAGTTCCTAATGTAGTGGAACTTATTGATGATATGCTTTGTCCTAGCATGAAACATTGAATCTCTAGACATCTTGATGCAACTTTGATTATCACAGTTTATTGCAGTAGAATCCAGAGGTTTCCCGAACAAATCTATTACAAGCTTCCTCAACCATACAACCTCTTTTCCTACTTCACATGCAGCCACGTACTCTGCTTCAAAACTACTCAAAGCAACAGGATCTTGCTTTCTACTCATCCATGAGATCATGGCAGATCCCAAACTAAAGCATCCACTGTAGTGCTTCTTCCATCGATCTGATTGCCACCCGAATCAGAATCTATGAAGCCAATCACCTTGACTTCCTTGCTATTGTACTTTAGGCAATGATGTATAGTGCCACAAAGATATCTCAATATATGCATGGCAGCTATTCGGTGAGCATGACAAGGCTCCAACTGAAATTGACTAAGAATTTTCACAACAAAGCATATATCCGGCCTAGTATTTACCAAATACATCAGAGAACCCACCAACTGACGATAGGAGGTAAGATCCACGAGACTTGAGTCAGAGCTCCTCAACTTCTTGAGATTGGTGATCATAGGAGTAGTCATGGGCTTGGAATCCATCATCCCAAATTTTTGCAACACCCTGACGATATGCTTTTTTTGCCCCAAATAAATCTCCCCAAGATTTTGCCATAATTCAAGACCTAGGTAATAGTGCATCAGTCCTAGATCCTTCATCTCAAATTCGGCTATCAGCATCTTCTTGCATTCTTGTATTCTTCTCTCCACACCTATAATGAATATATCATCAACATATAATAGAATAATGACTGGCTCATTATTCACAACCTTGATGTAGAGATTTGGATCAATGGAACTCTTCATGAACCCAATTCTTAGAAGGTATGCATCCATTCTTGCATAACGTGCCGTAGGAGCTTTGCTTCAAACCGTATAGGGCCTTCTTGAGTCTACAGACATGAGTATCTTTTCCATTTACTTCAAAGCCTTCGGGTTGCTCAATGTATACTTCCTCATTGATGGTCCCATTCAGAAATGTTGTCTTCACATCAATTTGATGGATATTCCATCCCATCGTAGCAGCCAATGAAACCAAAGATCTAATGGTAGTATACCTTGCAGTGGGTGCAAAGATTTCTTCATAATCTATGCCTTCCTTTTGAGAGAAACCCCTTGTAACAAATCTGGCTTTGTCTTTGTCTATACTTCCATCAACAACGTGTTTGATCTTATAGATCCATTTTGAGGTGACAACTGATTTGTCACTAGGTCTAGGAATGATTTCCCAAACCCCATTCTTCTTGATGGATTGATATTCTTCCTGCATAGCTTTCTTCCATACTTCTTGATGAGTAGCTTCTTCAAATGTAGATGGTTCGGCTTCAATTAATTTTGTCATATATGTAGCATATCCATAATATCTCTTTGGCCTTTTGCTTTCTCTAAAGGTTTCTTTCGCAACTCCATGTCCTTCAACATCTTCAAGAGTAGCTTTTAACCAGTTTGGCCTCTTCCTTATGTTCGGTATGATCACAGGTTGAATAGGCTCGCTTGATCTTTCTTGTTCTTCTTGAATTGTAGATGGATTGTAGGGTTGCACTTCTTCCTCCTCAAATATAGGTAGATCTTCATCATCGGAATCAATAGGAATGTCCTTGGATCTTTTGTAGGCATGATTTTCATCAATTATAATGTCCCAATAGGCTAGGCATTGGTCTAGTCTGAGATGATCACCAAACGAATATCTTTTACACCTCCTTTTCCTCTTTCCTAAGCCCTAACCTAGAAGGCCATCTAGGACATCACACGAATTTCATTGTAGCCATCAAAAATTGATGAATATTGGTCTAGAGCTGCGTTGGTGAGTCCTCTAGAGGTCCTCCAATTTTGAGGCTATTCCAACAGTGGAATCTCAAAATATCCCAAGCCCTAGCTCAGAAACCATTTCCCTAGTTTGCTTTTGGTTAGAAGCATCATTAAGGATAATTGCATTCACATTTCAAGAGAAATCTAATTCCTTTGATCCTCTTCTCCTCCCAGCCTTAGTAAAGTCCATTAGTGTGTTGATCAATCCCAAACCCTTGACCTTCTTTGGGCCCAATAGGGCTTCTTTGTGGTCTCGCAACTTTGCAACTCCAATTCCATAGGGACCGCTTAGAAACCTTATTTTCCTAGGATTCTTAGGTTTACAACACCTCATATCAAAAAGAAACATCTCAACCCTAGGTCTAGGCATCCTCTTAGCCCTTCTAAGAGAGCCAATCACTTGCTTTCAAAGCAAGTAAACCAATTATCTAAGCCTCTCTTGTGAATAGGCTTTAGTGATCACTCCATAACTTATCATTGATCTATCTATCCTCGTAATTCCTCTCATAACGTGACTCCTCCTATCGGTGAAAGTTCATAAAGAGTAGGGAGCTTTAGCTAAGGTGACAATGGAATATTGCTCCATTGTTGCCACTTGACCTAGTAGTTTCTCTATAGGATCCCCTCCTAGGACCCCTACTAGTTTGAGCGTAACATTTTTGGCGTCATTGCCGGGGACGCGAGACGCGTGTCTTGTTTCCCTTACAACATGATTGATATATTATTATTGGAGACTCCAATGGAAGAACGAAGCCCTAGTTCTTCATTGAACTTTAAGGTCAATGCTTGCAGGGTGAAGTAAGCATTTCTCTAGGCATCTTTAAATTCACCCTGGCTACTCCTACATAATTCACCTGTATATCACGATAGTATGTCTTTCTTTGATGATTTTCCCGCTTTGGACATCGCTAGCATCCCTAGGCACCCTAATCATGTCACAAGAAGGATGGTACATGAGGTTCCTATATTTGATGATGATCCACTCTCTGCAATTGATCATGTAGAAAGATTTATTGCACGTGCTTCAAAGGAGAAAGTTGTCCACTAGGATGTCCTTATAATTTTGTTCATGAGCTCTCTCCATGATCACAACTCATGGTTGCATAATCACGAACCTAGGAGCATCTCATCTATTGAGGAATTCTTTGAAGGCTTTCTTAGACATTTTCAAGTATGCCTCGCATTAAACATTCAAGAGGAAGCCTTCATTGAGCATCATCATGACCTTGGGAATCTAGATGATGGGTAGGAAAGAGGGTCCTCCCTGGGTCCACATGACGAAAGCAAGCATGATGATAATTCCGAAATCACATGTGATAGGGAGGGTGAGTCTCTAGAGAGTGAAGTTAAGGTTAATCCTACCTTTTCCAAGGATGCTATCTCTAATGATCCACCCTTTGAAGACCTTGGAGAAGGTGATCCCATAGCCCCTTCATAAGTTGATATCAATGATTACTTACATATTAAAGAAGGAAATGGGAGGTCTGTGGAAAACGTTCGACAAGGACCTTATCTATGACATCGATGATGATGATATCAATAGGACCCTTATCTTTCCTCACAATTCTTGGGTTGTAGTTGAGTCCCATGTGGACCCTTTCCTCAACCCTTCTTACATTATCATTAATAATGAGGAATCCTCCATCTCTCCTAAGTGTGTTTATTGTGGGAAATCTGCTTGTTGTGTCTCCATCTCATCAGTTTTCCTTTCCCACTAATCATAACCCTGTGGTAGCCATGAAGCATGACATATATGATAAGGACCAGGATGGAGGTGACATGCCTGAAGTTGCCATCCATCTGATTATTGACATCTCTATCTTTTGGTTAGAAGAGAGGATCTCTTAGAGTAGATTACATACCTTTCTCCCCTCTTCTCCCGTGATCCTCCATGTGTGGGCATTATATTTTCCCACCTCCCGCCCTAGTGACCCTCCATATGATTGCTCCTATCCTTGCTTTTGGATTTGTTGCATAAGTAATCATTGGGCAAAGTATTTTTATATTGATATGGTGACGTCCTGGTTGCATTGGCTCTATGATTACACTTAGTACTTGTACGATGTAATATGCATGTTAGAATAGAATGCATTGCATGTTGATTTTTCCCATTAGAACTAACATCATATGATATTAGCATGCTAGATTAGTTATATTGAGATTAAATTGCATTTAGAACAAATTTTATTTCTTATTGGTTTTATGGCCTAACGTTAAGCATGGGTGATTATAAGACACCACAAAAACATGTTGCCTCGTGTGCTTAGTCTTTGATGTGCAGGGAATAGGTCTCGGTCCCAAGAGATTGTTGGTGTTCCCGTGACCTCCCCGTTTGAATACATTCGTGCACTCTACTGAGAGCTCATGTCCCAGTTAGAGCCAGATGTTACCCACCACCTGTGGGTGACACCCATACAAGAATTTTTTCTCCTAGATGGTCCTCAGTTGACAGCCAGTAGCCTCTTATAGCCACCAAATAGCTCGATGGGCCACTATCTCCGCCACTTGATCCGACCATGTGGTCCCTCGCCCATCTGTTATGATTGTATGTTTGAAGGTTGGCCCTTCAAACACAAAGGTATGGCCTTTCACTATGTAGTTGGGTATTTTTGTTTACTCATCATGGACACTTTTGGGCATCAACTAGTGGGGGGATTCGGCGAAAAGAGTGGGCTAGGTCTATACTCTTGTCTCCTTTGCCCGATTTGATGGTTAGCCTTGTATCCTAGTCTCATGGGATCTCCTTTACTAGCTACTAACTTTAGGGTTGGAACTACATGGGAAATCAAGATTTTGGTTGCGTGGTCCCACTTCCAACACCATTTACATCACTCTTCTCCACTCATTTTAACCCTATTTACCACTTTTCCCATTCGGGTCCACATTTGTCCACTGGGTCCACAAGAGGTTAGCCTCCCCCTCCCCTTGTCCACACCTTGGGTCAGGCCTGGAACAATGCCCCGGAGATTGATGTAGCTAAAAAGAAAAGAAAAAGCATAATTTGGCCACTCTCAACAGGAAATGTACCACAAAATGCAACAGATTGTCGGGACATACAAATTTAGCCCGTGGGCAAAAGCCAAACATAAGCTCTACCCCTTATATATGCCCATCACCATGGTTCCTATTCGCCCTAGATGAGCCCCCTCCATCATTAAAGAACCCATGATTGTCCCAACCCCTGGTGGGCGATGAACTGCCCCACCTTAAGGGGGTAATCACTGCTATATACTACACATCATGCTCTCATCCCCTGGAGCCTCGAGCAGTTATGAAGAAAAATCAATCAAAGGCAAAAGGCATATGAAGAAGGGTGAAAAAACAAAGGTCAAGGTAACTTATGTACCACGATTGCTCCCTCCTACATTCATATATTCAAGTGCGGGCTTCCCTTCTTTTAGCTACCTTTGTACCATGGCATGTGGCCCAAAGCTTCACCTTCTTGCCCCCACTCTGTTCCACCATCATATCCCATGCCACCTACCGCTTGATGGATGTACCATGGACATGTCATCCCCTTTAGAGGCTGAAACCACCTAATAGAATCCTTGGTTAACCCTTTTATTGAGCTTGGAAACACTTGTACATGCCAAAGCCCACTATGGAAGGGCATGCCACTATGAAGTACCCACTCATTTTCCATGGTTTGTAAGCTCTTTTACTCAATTACTCTAATGATTTGTTGTACTAGAGGACAAGGGGACACATTGGATCTTATGCAGGATTGCAGGTGGGTTTCCATTTAGGGTTTGGTCTCCCTATATGAGGTCCAAGCCCTCTAGAGAGTCACATTGGCACTTGTAGGGTGAGTGTTGAGAGCCATGGGCCTCCACCATAGTAGAGAGTGCTTCATTGGTACCCAGCACCATTCATTGATTGCTCGTGTTCCACCTTTTTGGATGAGGATGATGCACCTGGATCACTAGTTGTACCATACACTTGGCAGACGTTCCAGGGCCGAGATGAGGATGTGTCTCACCACGAGAGACAAAGAGAGAGCTTATGTCATCATTCTAGCCCTTATAGATGATTTACAGACATTATCAATCCATTTGGAGACCCATGAGGATGTCAATGCCCCCCACACCCACTTGGGGACACCACATGTGACTTGCTTGGATATCAAGCGGCCAATCCCTTGATCACTGCGTTTGGAGCCTATTCTCTCAACTTGGCACACTTTGGACTCCATTAGGCCTTCTCAATGGCCCAACAACTCATCATGTTTATTATCTTGCCCTCTTGAGAGACTTTATTGTTGTGTTATTGAGCTATCTTAGTGGGCTTGTCATCAAGTCATGTCATTATTGAACATTATTTTATTATTTGGGGCATTATTAAACTACTAGCTTATTCGAACCCCCTTATGGACTATATAAATAGATGAGAGGCTCATTCACTTCTCTCATCACATTTTGGATTGGACTATCTCTTCTTGAAAATTTCAGCTAGCCTCTTTGATGGATGAATTGGAAGTATAATGCATTTTGATGTTTGGAAAAGCTTAACTTTTGTCTTGGAGCTTCAATATTTTTGCACATTGATGATTGGAGAATTCTCGCTATACTTGTAAGTGTCATTTCATGTTTTACTTTACATGTATTGTCATTTGTGTAATGTATGAATGGTTTCGCTCATGAAGCTAGTGTAGCTACCTTTAAGAAATGTGAATTTGTCAAAACTTGTCTTTGTGAGGGATTTTCATATGTTTCACTTTCAAGTATGATGAATAAATGTCCTAGAGGTATATGATTCTCATTATTACCTTAATAAGTCATCAATTGCAACAACAACGAAGTATAAACTTTCCTAGAAATTTAGTTGTTGCTTCTAGGCCATGCGAAGTTGCTAGTAAACTCCTTGATTAGGTATAAGTTATCTCTAAACATTAGATTACAGTGACTCCATTCTCCGAATAGGCTAGGCACTAGTCTAGTCTGAGGTGATCACCAAACGAATATCTTTTACACCTCATTTTCCTCTTTCATAAGCCCTAACCTAGAAGGCCATCTAGGGCATCAAACAAATTTCATTGTACCCCATCAAAAATTGATGAAAATTGGTCTAGAGCTGCGTTGGTGAGTCCTCTAGAGGTCCTCCAAATTTGAGGTCATTCCGACGATGGAATCTCGAGATATCCCAAGCCCTAGCTCAGAAACCATTTCCCTAATTTGCTTTCGGTTGGAGGCTTCATAAGGATCATTACATTCACATTTCAAGAGAAATTTCCATTAGTGTATTGATCAATCCCAAACCGTTGACCTTGTTTGGGCCCACTAGAACTTCTCTATGGTCCTGCAACCTTGCAACTCCAATTCCACAGGGATCGCTTAGAAATCTTATCTTCCTAGGATTCTTGGGTTTTGGGCACCTCATATCAAGAAGAAACATCTCAACCCTAGGTCTAGGCATCCTCTTAGCCCTTCTAAGAGAGCCAATCACCTTGCTTTCAAAGCAAGTAAACCAATTATCTGAGCCTCTCTTGTGAATAGGCTTTAGGGATCACTCAACATCTTATCATTGATCTATCTATCCTCGTGATTCCTCTCATATCGTGACTCCTCCCATCGATGAAAGTCTGTAAAGAGCAAGGAGCTTTAGCTGAGGTGACAATGGGCTATTGCTCCATTGTTTCCACTTGACCTATTAGTTGCTCTATAGGATCCCCTCCTAGGACCCCTGCTAGTTTGAGCGGTAACAAACATCAAAGCTTCATGAAAATATTACATTATGCCCTAATGATCTCAACAATTCACAATAATTTGGGAAAAGAGTGGGCTCTTTATTTACAAAAGAGGCTCTCAACATCTCTCCCCCTTTTGCTCCTTAGAAAATGCCTAAGAAAGCTCAAAAAAGATTGACTTATCATCCACAACAAACTTGGAGACTAAGTCATTACAAAAAGTAAACTTTGCATTACTTGAAACCCTTAAAGAAGGTTGACATCCCACTTGGAGAGGCTCCATTTGCTTGAATGGAGGGTCGATTGCATTGTTCTATTGAGAAATGACTTTAATCTATGTTGCAGGAAACTTGGCCCCCCCTTATGTTTCCATCACATTTCCATTTTGAAACACATTTCAGCTTGTATGAAATGCATTTCACATGTCGGAAATTTGTTCCATACAAACTAAAACACATTTCACATTTGTATTGTTGCCACAAAATATATCAGGCCTTGAAGAGGGGACCCTACAAGGCTAAAACTAGACCAAGAGACAACAATGGGGTAGTGGCCCACTATCACCTCAACCAAAACACCCTACTCTTTACAGATTTTCATCGATGAGAGGAGTCCTGATATGTGAGAAGGTCACCTAAGACAGATATTCTAAGTTTTGGGTACAAGGTGACACAATAAGACTTTCTACAAGAAAATCACAATTTAGGTCCAAGGCTCCAATAGAAGGCAATTCGCTTTCTTGATAGAGGCCTAATTGATGAGACGCAAGACCAAGGGTTTGATTGATGGGTTGAGTGTAGGTGTAACCAAAGGTCAAGGCTAGGAGAAAAGATTTCCAACAATGTATATTAGCAAGTCCAAGGCTCACGAAACCTTCAATGAAGCCCCTAAGTTGAAGCGAAAACTAGACTAAGATTCCCCCTTAGGAAAAACAACTAGGGCAAGAGAATTTTTGGATAAGATTGAAGTGGATTCCTACAAAAAGATAGGTTTTGTGGAAAATGCAATCCCCTTGATTTTTAGGCTCTCCAATCCCACAAACTCACCTTGCCTAGGGCCTAGGGATTTGCACAAAGCCCTAGTTAGCTCACTTGGCACTGAAGGGGTCGAATTTAGAGAAAGAGAAATTATGGATTAAAAGAGAATTTGATCACTAAACAAATGGACTAGTCCCTCATTCCTTGGGAGTATGGAGTTTATGATGTGTTAAATTTGTCAAACAGTTACTAAGGAGGCGGAAATTTTTATGCCCTAGCACCAACACTTCAAGCACTTATCTATGCAATGAAAAAATGGAATTTTCGTGGAAGAGTTAATGAAAGACCACCACTAAGACATTCATTCACATGTTATATATGAGTAATGCATGCAATGGATCATCTAGAATAACATTCAATATATCTTCAACAAATTAGGGCATAATTGCAAATCCTAGAATTAGCAATATTCCATACATTAGACATGTAAAAGATAGATCAACAATTAGGTACACTTAGAGGATAACATGCAAAATATCCATCCATTCATCCAAAGAATAGCTCCAAAGATAATGATTTAGCTCCAACTATCAAAATGCATCAATAAATCCAAATTCTCCACAAGTACAAGAGGCCGAAAATGCACAAGAAGGTCGAAAATCCAAGTGTGATGTGATGATTCAATACCAAATGAACTCTCCTCTATTTATATGAGGAGGTCGAATGTCTAATTTAGCCTACTAGCCCCATGAAATGATAAAATAATGTGCCATTACATGTCTAGGTCACAAATCAAGTTAGTAGCTAATGAACTAAGCTCATTATAACCCACACGGGTGAGCCGAAATAGGGAATGTGCTGACATCATGCATGCGTGAGCCCTTCTACGGCTAGCGTTGAGGGCTAAGGGTGCCATATGATGTGTAGAGGCCCTCTAAAATCATCTCCTAGGAGTTGGCCCATAGGTCTCTGCCAATCTTCCTCTGTGGACACCACTTTTGGTTTTGGGGCACAAAAGTGATCTCATGGGTCTCCAAGTGGTTAAAATGCCTATCTTTGCTCCAACGCTGAAAACTCTCAAGGCGTTGCTAGCCATCCCATCTCTCTAGGTATGAGACCATCCTCCTCTCGGCCCTAGATCAACTATCAATCCCTCATGAAGTGTTAAGCTAGCTGGCGGCATTATGGGTCCAAGTGCAACATCCCAAAAAAGTCATCAATGTAGGGCAAAGTGTTGGAACGTTGTGGGCGTTGGAGGTGCCCATGGCCATATGTGATGCTCTACTACTGCTCGGAGACCCATGCCTCTCAACACCTCACCTGTGGGTGTCAACATGCTCCTCTAAAGGACTTGAGCCCTAGTTAAGTTGCCCAAGCCATGATGAAACCACCTAACAATTACACACAATATCCAGTGCTAGCATCTACGTCATCAAGTACATTTAATCATTTTTGCATCTAAGTGAACCAAGCTTGCAAGTAATGGGCAATTTGACACTTCAAACGAGGCTTCCCTTCCAAAATTAAGGCTTTGAACTCACTATAATGTTACCTCTCTAGGTAGGTTTGGCTAATAGACCACCCTATTAGGTGTTTCTAGCCCTTAAGGGGAAACGACATGTCTCTTGTCCACCCTTCAATTGACAGGTGTCATGTGAAAAATGATGGAACAAAGGGGAGAAGATTGCATGGCCAAAGGGACCAGCTATGATGGGCTCCTCATCCTGAGTGTATAGATGTGGGGAGGGAGCAATCGTGGATGCATGAGATACCAACTCGGCCCTTGTTTTTCCACCCCTCTTATGTGCCTTTTACTTTTTCTTGATTTTTCTTTGTATTACTGCTCATAGCTCAAGGGTTAGAGTTTGCTTTCTATGATGCATAGCAGTAATTACCCCCTTAAGGGTCAAGCAGCTCATTGCCCACCACGGGTTGGGACATACAAGGGTTCCTTCACATGATATGAAGAGCAACATGTGCTCAAGAACTGGGTGATGGGCATAATTAGTGAGGTAGAGCTCATCCTGGGCTTTTTCCCACATGCTAATGTGTATGTCTCGACCATCTTTTGCATTTTGATCTTCTTTTGTTTTTTCTTGTGGCCATCATATGATTTCCTTGTTCTTTTAGTTGCATCAACCTCCCAGGGCCAAGTTCCAAGCCGTAAGAACAAGGATGTATGGTGCTAATCTCAAAGAACCAATGGTCAGTTGAACCTGAAGAAGGGAGGTGGAATATGGGGCTCTTAATGTAAGATGGAAAGTGGAAAGTGGTAAGTATGAATAGGGAGAGATGGGACTACACTATCTCAATTGGGGTTTTCTAGGTAGTGCCCTTCCTATACTGATTGGGCCATTAAGGGAGGTCTGAAATTTGAATGGACTAGGATGAAAGATTAACCCCCCATTTGAGGTGAGGGAACAAAATGATGGTCAAAACCCCTCTTCCTTCCAAGTTACCCCGTGATCCATGCCAAATTCCCAAAATACAAACAAGCATAAGCACCCGACTACAAAATGAATAAATTACCTCTTGATCGGAAGCCCACCTTCCAACATGCTCTCTTGCCAAATAGGTGAGGAAACATATGACTGATGTAGGTGGTGGAGATATGAATGACACGTCATCACCAACTACTAGTGGCTATCAGGGGGATTGCTGACTACCAACTAGAAGAGATGATAGGAGAAAAATTTCTCCTATGGGCTCACCCACATTTGGTGAGTAACATGTACAACATGTTTTGAAATGAAATTTATCTTATTTTGCCTTGATTTAATTGTTGGGACCCACATTTTTGGTTTTATTGCCTAATCAAAGGTTACTTATGAATTAATGGGACTTCTAGAAACCTCTAAGATTGGAATTTTTTCTTTAAAACAGGTTTCACTCTTATTTTGCAACAAAATGATGTTAATTAATGGTATTGTTAAATTCTTAAAGCAAAAGAACTTTCACTTAAATTTTTAACATTACATTAATTGCTTCAGGATGTTTGAGAGTGTTTCCAATCTCATCAATCTTCATATGGAGAAAATAGAATTTCATATCCTATTCAAAATTCAGAAGACTAACAGTTTTCAAAATTTCAGGATTATTTTCATTAGATTCTATCATGTATGAAGGTGTGGTATTGGTAGTTAATCAAGAGCACCAAGCTCCTTATGTACATCCATGTTAGTGATATTGCTTGTTGGACTCCTTTGTCATGGCCTTAACAAAAATGTGCCCTTCACTCAAACCAAAATCATTGATCAAGCATGCTAGGCTTTTCGTAGCATATTTTAAAGCTTGGATTAGATAGTTTCATCAAAATTGGGTGGTGCTGATTGATGTCCCTTGAGGATTGAGATAGAAGCAAAGGGTGATACTAATAATGAAGATCCCAATATAAGTGATGGTGGAATATTAGTTGTCATTTATGTTTGTCATTTAAATGTTCTTGCTCCTTTATTCATAATGATTTCTTTCCAAATTTCAATAAAATGTGTTATATATATATATATATATATATAAAATGTTTCCTCATTTCCAAATCTTTTGGGGTTCACATTTCTAGTGTGTTTCTGTTTTAGAAAAGTGTACCTGCTTCCCCATATCATGCAACTTAGGCTTGAATTGGCTTGGAGGAAAATTAGGAGACCAAAAGAGGCCCAATGTCTCCCTTAAGTAGCTCAATGTTCACTTGGAGTTGACCATTGACGCCTAACAGCTACATGAAAGGTGGACGGCTCCTTTATTTGGTCTAATCTTTGTTTGCTTTCATGCTTTAAGGCTTGATTTGTTTGCTTATACCTTTCATCTTGGTCCATAAGGCTTTGATATATCTCTTACTTTGTTTTTTACAGTTCCACATCACTTTAGTGCTTGCCCCATCACCTAAAAATACCCCCACAGCCATCGTAAAAGAAGTTGGCCCCTTTTGATGATGAAATATTGAAAAGGCACTTTGAAGAAGGCATTTTGGGTGCTTTCATTTGAAGATGTCTTGGCTTGCCCAAGAGAGTGCAATGGACCTCTTTCCTTGCCTTGGAGAAAGTGAAATGTTGCCTCGTGGAGCGCAGAATCTTCATGAATCATGAAACTGCCATGAAGAATGATGGCCTTAACCAAATAGGTGTGCATACATAAGAGAAATTGTCCATGCAGGGAATAAAATATAGGTGCACTCACACAATGATGAGATGGGTGTTTCCACCCTTATGTAGTGTGATCACCTTTACATGGCTAATAAAACAACAGTTTCTGCATGCCATGTATCTTAACAGATCCACCTCCATCATACCCGAATACCAACCCAAGATTAGCCATGTATCCTAACAGATCCACCTCCATCATACCCGAATACCAAACCAAGACAGAGGAATATCCATCAAGGCAGGGAATTACCACTCACCAGGGGCAGTTAGAAAGCCATAAAACCAAGCACCATGAAGATAAGATTAAGTAAACTAGTTAAGACCATCCACCCAGGGAGAACTAAGACACACTTCTACACTTCATCCCACATGACCTACAAGGCCATAAGATTGTACACATTTCAGCTTACAAATGGTGTTGTCCTCTGTCAAAAATTTTGGGGTACCCCTGCTGAAAGACGGGTAACGAGACACAAGGAAAGTTAGCATAAATGATATTTGACCAAGTAAAAATTGCATTGCAACATTGCCCCTTAATTTTCACTTCAGGGAAACATGGTACAAAAGAATTTGGCCAGATAAACATTGCAATCCCTCCTCCCAAACGTTTTGTTGGGTAGTGATACAAAAGTGACCAAAACTGGCAGCAATAACCTAACCATGGCAATTGAAAACAAGATCGTAAAGGAGAGTCCTTCAGAATTATTGCTGATAAGAAACCAAAATAAAATTTACACAAACCTCTTCAGAACAGTTATATCAAAAAAGGGTTTCCAGATATGAGCATAGGCACAAGCAATCAAGAATGAGGAATCAAATCCCACAATGTTCTCTAAGAAATTTCCTGAATGATATAGAAGATAGCAAAGTGCATGTTGAAGCTAAAAGCAATCTGATGTAGTTATGTGCAAGTGTCAAAGATAAACAAGAATACTCCAATCATGCAAATGAAGGGAAAGAGCGCTAACCACGCACCTGGTCAGCAAGAGGGTCCAAAAAATCAATATGTGCTCCAAATACACATGTAACAAGATGGTCTCTCCAGATAAAATGCAGATGTGCCAAAGAGAAGAAACAAAGAAAACTGTTGTCCAAAAAACTGTCCAACAGATACCAGTGCCATGGTCAATCAATCAATGAGAGCAATGAAGACTGTACAAGACTGTATCATTGATGACACAAGTAAAGAGGAGCTTCTCTAATACCATGTTAAATATTAGAACATAAAGGCAACAATGAAATGAGTCCACACATTGGGCATGATATAACAGTAAGATCGACATCAGAATTACAGTGGAGAAACCCTGATGTGGTAGGAAGTTTCACTCTAAACAAAGACTGATTTCATTACACGATTGCATGGGGTATCATGATGTTTACAATGGGATACTAAACCCCTTTAAATAGTGATCAGCTCTAGCTTCATTACTGCATTAATTACAAACCATTAGGCCACCTTCTCAGCACTATAATAATAAAGGATGATTAAGGTCACCTTCTAACTTCCATATTAATGACAAACCTTTAAAGCCTTACATGAAAAACAATCTCTACTCTGTCAAGATTAGCCAACATATCTTTAATTTCTACTCTGTCAAGAGTAGCCAACATATCTTTAATCCTTGCTCTTTGAAGATTAGCCAACATAACTCCAATAGCTTGTACTAGAACCTTTTGTGCATAATCTAAACTACTCTAAACTACTAGGAAGGATGGAAGAAAAAGCATTCAAAGCTCCGTTCTACTTAACTTTGAGTAAGAGTTATGAGAAGGAATTTCTGAGTTGATCGTTGGCTGTTAATGGCCTGTACCTCGTGAGCATGAATGCTTGGAATCTGAATGAGGGACACGTAAGGGGAAAGTTACCATTACGCAACCAATTATGTAAGGTGTGTGTGTGCGCGAGAGCGACCGGGGAGTTAGCATTTCGCCACCAATTATGTGGGGCGTGTGTGCTTGCGCGCGTATGCAGGGGGGTTGTCTAGAGAGTTCTTACCACTCGGAGTGTCTTCCACCGTAACAATCTTTGCGTTTTTCTGGGTTTTCAAGATGGCGTCCTCAATTTTCTGCGGACAAATAGACTGTAATAAGAACCATTGCATTCATTACGCATTCAACACTTATCCAAATCACTAGTTATTGTACTTTAATAACATTGTCAGAATAATCCTGAGGAATTCTCCATGGTAGCGCGAATGAAGCAGATCTCGATGTGGTCGAAATGCATGTTGGATTAGTTGAAGGGCATGGTCGTATTATCCTGTATTACAGCATCACAAAACAAATTTGAATCTGGATATAAATCATAAATGTTTGAAATTAATGCGAGAGGCAGATTATAGCAACAGAAATTCTGACCCATTTTCTAGTCCGAGCTGGAGGCCGTCCTGTGATTCGGAAAATGGTGTGGGTGAGATGGAAGGCACTGACAATGCAGACAGAGGTGTGGCTAAAGTAATTCCAATTGCCACAGAAACCAATGTTCCACCGTTTTTTATGCCTTCTGTTAGGCTCCAACGGCAACATACGTAACTTACCTGCTTTGTTACTGGTCGAGCTTTGTTTAGGCCGAGCCTGGAGAATCTTATAGGGGTAAAATTGGCGGATAGAAATTGGGTGGCAGACATGATGCTAATGTGGAGACTCGGACTCTGATAGCAGGAACAATTTCGATGATTTGTTATCCCGTCATTCAAAGTTCGCCCGATAATATCTCCTGTATTTGGTCACAGTGTGTTGTAATGCGCTTCAGTACAAGACAAGCACACAAAAGAATGAATAACTCTAGCTAGTAGGCCACACTGCAAAGTCCGCAGAGAACCAAATACAAATATCAAGCGAAAGTTGGCGCAAGTCTAACCCTGGGCGAGGCGTTGTTACACCCCCTGGGTTTAGCCCTCATTTATCTTCAAAAGCTTGGGGTTAAGAACAAATGGCTCACAACGACCATTACCAGTCCTTTGCAACCTATGAGATGACAGCGCCCATGGAGCTTCCTAAGAGCATATTCTATGCTGAGATCTTTCACATTGTTTTCTTTGGGATAAGATGGTTGGTAGAGTTGTTTTAAGTTTATCATTGATGGTAATATTCAGAAAGTTTGGTGTATGAAATTTTGACGAAGAAATTATATGTTCTTACCCATTAGGCGAAATATTTTGTGTGGGTTCAATCCAATAAATTTTTTCAAACAATTAAGGTATTTATATTTTTTTTATTTTCGATTATATAGTCTTTTATGGTTTTTTTAATCGGAATTAAATATGTATATTATTTTTTATTTTAAATATTGTAATACAAAAATTGAGTTAATCGTCTAAACTAAGATATCATGAGAAGATAAAATGACTCATCTTCACCTTTAGCCTTCCAAGCAATCCTATCGAAAAATAATCATGTTGGAACCAAAGGACATTGAAGAAGAAAGGAAAAGAGTTAGATAGGAAACTAAAAAGAAAGGCAATTGCAAAAGCTAGAATGTTGGTTTTCCCATTTGACTTTTATCAAGTAAAATATGTGTGTCTAGTGTGAGTTTTATTATTATGTGATTGCTTCAATTTTGTGGTTATATATGTATGTCTAATTTTGTTGTGAGAATCACAATCTACAACAATATTTCAATTATGGGTTAATGTATTGCTGGGTTGGGGAATAAACACATAGCGGGGAAGGAGGAGAGTCGAGGGTAACTAGGGTTTTGGGGTGCCGACAAGATGAACAACCAAGGACAGAATACAGTAGGAGTGGCCTTGCGTAGAGTCGGCGATGCTCTGCTCATGTATCACAGCGCCCTACCCTGTGGAATCAGAACCGACAAGGATGTGGCAATGAGGGTTTTAGGCGAGGCTTTGAAGCCTTGCGGCACACTAGTTTCAAAGGTCATGACGCAGAACCGCATATTTGTCATGACGAAGTCCCTAGACGTAGAAGCCCAAGCAAAGATGAGCAAAGGGAAGTATAGACACTTGTCGATTCTGGAAAATGGAGAGGACAGGGTTATTGGAGCTCCTCAGAAATTATGCTGCAGCACTGTCACGCGGAATGAGTCGATCTTTGCGGACAAGATATACCTTCCTAGAATCTAATGAAGACCTAATGACAAGCAAACCAACCAGACACTATCTTTCTCTAAATGTGCTTTATAAATAATGGCAAACAAATGTGTTTAAGGCCTACCTCATGTCCAATGCAAGTTTGGGGATGCCTTTGCTCCTTTGATCCAAGTAAGTTCCTTTGTCGCAAACCTGCAAACACAAACAAGGCAAACGATTAAATAACACCTGAATCACCAGTATTATAAAACATATTTAACATGAAAGTCAAGGAGTCCATGAAACAAATAACATGAGATACTTGTTGAGAAAAATGAGCTTGATTGTATTAATTCAAAAAGAGAAGAACTTTACAACCTTTGCCTTGATGCTGTACAAGCTCCTCCCAGGGTCCAACAAGACGTCTCCCCTACTTTGAAAGGCTTCACTCACTCCCCAATGAAGCCAAAAAGGTATGCGATCTCTCCTCTTAAGCTCAAATAGGAAGTCTTGATTTCACTAGCATTTACCCTCAAAAGTTCAGCTTCTAACCTCCCTGGCCACTGACCCAATGCCTCAATTTATAGTGCAATGGAGATCAGTTACCAGATCCTCCTTCAAAGGGATAGAGTCCTCCTTCAAAGGGATAGCTCCTCTCAACAAGGGATTAGTTCCTCCTATGATGGGATGCATGAACCACTTGGAGCGAACAATCCACGTAACAAATGCTTCTAGAAAACTCTAGAATTAACCCAAGACGAGTTTTTTAAGATAAAGATTGCGCCTTTTGACTTTTACAGGGGT